>SCDS01000780.1:0-23043 GCA_004149465.1 Drosophila nigromelanica
GTAGTCCGTGTTTACCAGCATGCGTTCAAACCTGTCGTCTCGAAGGATCTGTAAGGCCTCGCGTAGCTCTCTTGCGGCTCTATACCACAGCGTTTTATCTTCTTGGCAAGGAGGTCAGCTATCTCGGCTGGGGGACGAGGGGTGGCGGGCTGGAGGAATTTCTTTTTCTACCAATATTTTACTTTTATCTCTATACTTGAACCTTTTCCATTATGGTCAATTATCCTATTCCTATTACCTATCCCTATTCGTATCCTTAATTATTCTCGTTTCCCCCGTTTCTATATCTATGCGTTTTGTCATCCCTATATCTATCTCTTTTTCTAGATATGTCCTTCCAACTCTCATTGTATCTATTTATATTTGTAACCCTATTCACACTTATATTTAATTATTTATTCCAGATTCCTTATCCTTATATCCTTATATATATGGACATTCCAATAACTTTTCCTTAATTCCTTACCATCCCTATCACTTCACGTGTACAAATAATTTATTTTATCTTATTTATTTTATTACAATAGCTTTACATTGTGTTGTAATTTTTAGCTACCTATTCAAACCACAAATACGCAACAAATATTTGAAAATTCAAATGAATCTTTGTAAGGTTTGATCGACATATATTGCCAAAAACATGTAGTCATTAAATAACAAACAAAATGAGATATAAATATTTTAAAACATTATTCAAAAACACGCAACCAAAACAAAGCAAATAACATAGAAATTATACAAATTATTTACTGTACATTTGAGCTGTAATTAAAACCATGTCAGTAAATTTAAATAAAATGAAAAACAATTAAGGCGAGCAATTTTCACAAAAGGCTCACCGAGTATGCACAATAAAAATATGGAAATAAAAACCGAATAGAATTCATAAAATATATGTAAAATTGTGTGTTTGATTTTGACCAAACAAAAGTCTAAAATGTGAGCTAGGAAATAAATGTGGATAATTAAAATGCAATCAAAATGAAATCAAGAGTAATAGAAATAATAAAATTAACATGGTCTACTAACACTTACCGAGTCCCCGCATCGAATACACCATGGCGGTGGGCGGAAAGGGGCATGGCGCTGGCGGTGGTGAGTCCGAGACCGGAAGCACTTTATAGGAAGCTGTTGTGGCCACGCCCACACCACTATTGCTGCACTCCGAATCCGAATGCGAATTGGTCTCCAAACGCATATACGCCGACACCTTGGACTGAATGTCAATGGGCAGCTAAGAAAAACACAGGTACACAGAAAGAAAATATTCACAGATATTAAGAAATATGTACAAACTTTGGACAACTTTGGGAGGAGCTCACCGATGACACCTTCTGGGGCACAAAGCTATCCGGTTTGCATTGCAGCAATTGTATGGCAAGACTAATGTCGGCCTTGTATCGTTCCTGCAAGCGAAAGAGGGAGACAGATAGTGCATGAGTGAGTGCAACAGAGCAACATACAATAAACTAAGATAAGAGCGTAACGGAAGTTGCGGTCTCATGTGTGTGTGTGTGTGTGTGTGTGTTCCCCTTTTGACACTTCGTATGCAAATGTCAAATATGTTTGCCTTAGTTCTCTTCTCTTCGTTTTTTTTTTCTGGTGCGCCTATTCAGACACCCTGCTCCTCCGCCTGTTCCCGACTCCCGTCCTTATTCCTGGCCATTTTCCGCTTCTAACCATTTCTCAGCTTCTTTACACATTGTTAAACAAACTTTTTGCTGTTGCTTTTGTGTGTTTGGTGTCAGCGACAGCCTCAAAAAGTTCCATTCTTCTCCCAATCCCCACTCCCTCAATTTTCCCCTCTATCCCCCCAACATTGTTTTTCTGGCGCGGTGTACAAGCAAAAGTTTAGATGGTTCTTAAATTTTGCAAATGCGCTGCACTCGAACTTGTTAAACAACAGCGACTGCAGCCAAACAACAACCACAATCAGCAGGCAAATGACATTGGCGCCAGTGTTGAACAACGATATACCACGCATTTGACTGCAGTTTAAAAGCTCTGTAAAATCTAAAAATATTTGAACTTAATTTTATTTATTTCAGAAATTCTTTATGCATATTCCACTGCTCATCTACATAGTTACTCTATAAAATCTGTTCAACTATAAGCGTTACTCAACACTAAAGCACCCCATATATATAACACACTTAATTACAGGGTATTAGAGTAACAACAATCAGTGTTTCTACTGCATTGCTGACCTACATAGCATTCGTACATGCAACAACGAGCGTGGAGACAAAAAGCGTTGGGGCATTTCGCACCGCGTTTACCAACACTTACACGCCACGTCACACTGCTATTTCGTGTTTCTTTTTTTGCTTTTGTTTTTCTTTTACATTTTTTTGTTTTAGTTTTTAATTTTTCTTGTATTCGGTTTCGCATCGGTTTTCCCGTGTATTTTCACGCTGCAACGCAGCGCAAAGCTGAAAAATGCCGCCACTTGCATTTTATGCGCCTCATTTTTACTTCATTTTTCTGCTCCTGTTTTGTTCTTCATTTTTCCTTTTATTCTGGCATTTTTACTATATTTTTTGTGCCTGCAGCGATTTTTGTAAGAGCACAAAAAATTGTACGAAAAATGGGCATGCAATGGAAACGAAATAAACTGCAAACGGAAAAATGCTCGGTGCAGTAATAGGACTGACATTCTATATATATATATAAACCTTGTAAATATATATATATATTCATTTATATCAATTTAGAGGACATGGCAAGTGGCATTAAATATAGCGTGAGCTTAAAACGGTCAGTCAAATTAGCTGCTATAATTGAAAGCTGATTGTCAGCACACGATAAAGCAGACATTTAATATATCTGGGTAGATTGAAATTGAGAGACTTTCAACATTACAATAAAACTTAATCGATTCATCATTATATCATCCGTTTTATAACATTAAGTAATTTTTTATTTTATTTTTGATGTAATTGAATTAATTGTTTTTAAATTAATAAGGAAAGGTCTTGCAAAGCGATAATGAATTTGCACTTCAATTGCATCTGCGGAAGTAAATGTTTCGAGATTAAAGCATCCACTTAAAATAAATTGAAATCTATCTATTGTATGGAAACATCAGTTATTATTGGGCATTTCTTTTATTTCACCCGCTTAAAACTAACAACATATTTTTTAGCAGCAATAGCGTATTTATTTACTTAGCTGTTATTGAAATGTGGCCAGCGAACTGTAAAGCTTAACAGCGCGCTGTTAAAAAAATTGCAGTATTTTTATAATCTGAAACGCTGTAAACACGGATATATATTCTTGAAAAAATATTTTAAATGTTAACAGCGCCTTGCAAATATTGTCAATAATTATTAGCTACTTTAAGTAAAAGCCGCTGTTATTTTAAAATCACCTAATAACTAATTGTTAATGTTTAATTTAAATTTTTTTTGTTTAATTATGAGGCAGCTTGTACTTTTAAATCCACTTTTAAATCCACTATTTCACTATTAGCAGGATATCCTTAATATAAATAGCGTTTTGCAAATGTTACCAAAAAATGTTATATAAAGATACTTTTATTAAAAGCATGCATATCAACAGAATTAAAAATTCATTTCACGTTAGCAGATTCACGAACAGTTGTTACTTTAACTTTAACCTAATTGAGCACAAAGAGCATATGCTTCACTTTAACAGCGCCTTGTAAAAAAAATACTAATAAAATGTGACGTAAAGTATGGCATGGTAAAAGCCTGTCCATTACTTTAAAATTAACAGTTTCACTTTGAGTTTGACCCCGATGCAGCTATTAAACGTACACCTGACAGCATATACTACACATGCTCCCCAGGCGCAGTGTGTGCGCAAATCTTGGGGCCAGCCTTCAATTGCGGCGCTGCAGTTGAGAATTTACAGCTCTGGTGCATCGAATCGAGCAGCGGCCATCAATCCACATTCAGGCTCAATAACATGGAACATGGAATGACGTCGCCGCTTGGTGCATGATGCAAATAAATTTTTCAACTTTACGTCCTTTAATAAAGTGACTGTCGGCGCTAACCAGGGAAATTTTTCTGGTCCTGTGAACAAGTGCGCTAAATTTAAAACGTGCTGTGGACTGAGATCGAATCGGTTCGGTTTTAATTAAACCAAGCACTGTGGCGCACTGGTGGGCGTAACCCGCCCGCATGTGTGTGAATATTGTAGTTTGTGTGTGGTCATGTGTGTGTGTGTGTGTGTGTGTGTGTGTGTTGGTTTCTGTGTTTGGATATGGCCAAGTAATAAGGATAATTGAATCATTAGCGCGTGTAGCGTATTGTATGCAATTAATTTGAATAACAAAATCCCCTGCAGCTGCTGATAATTGTACAATGTTTGCCATTTAAAAGACTTTCCTAATTAAACATCAATAGCGGATTAATTGCACTGCCAGAAATTAGGCAGCAATGGAAATTGGCATGTGAACCGAAATGCATTGCAGATAGATGCAGGCACAAAGCAGCGGGTGCAGGCGGCTTTAGGGGCTTGACATTCATAGGCCGCAAGTTTGATTGCCTTTTCTGCCGCTGTTAGCAACCATTTTCATAGCTTTCTCTCTTTCCCTCTCTCTCTTTCTCTCTTTCTCCACTTCGCTCTTCATTTTTTTTTTTCCAGTTCAACACGATTGCTGTGCAATTTCACGCTTGTTTGCTGACCGACGACCAACTGACCGCAAGCAAAACAGCGAACCACAGCAAGGTATGTATGCGGTATGGGGTGATGGGGTGCAGGGGGTTGTGGGTTGGAGTGGTGACTGTTTGGTTTCGGGGGTACATTCTATGTGCTGTCGCAGTTGAAGTTTGCTAATAGAAATGTTGACATGCCAGCCGAAGTTCATACAGCGTGTGAATATTGCGAAAACTCATTATAAATATAAGTGGATTGAGCAAAAAAAAAGTACTTATGACTTAAATAAAGTCGGAAAATGTTTATTGACTGATTAAAATTTACAAAAATTTTCACATATGTATATGCTGTCGGATTCATAGCTCTCATATTTCAAACATACATTACTTTGAACCATTTTTCATGTTTCTAAACACTGTAAACAAGTATTGCACAGTCGGTTACTCCCTTCTGCAACGTTCTAACTTGTTTTACTTGTACATTTCTTTAATTTGTCTGTTGCTTTGTAAACTTTAGATAGCTCTAAAAGCTTTCAGAAAAGAATTCATACAAATAAAGTGTTTTTAGTTTACGCAAAGAAATTTGTAACAAATTTAAATGTTTGTATATGAAATTATAAGAGTTGAAGGAGCTTCTAAAGTTTGTAATTAAAAAGAAATTTATGAATATATTTTTTTGTAGCAAAACTTTGCAGCTATAGCGTATTCTCAGCTTCTGCCCATTCATAATATGTCAACGCATAAACCAAGTGTTAAACTTTAATTGGGCACATGTTAAATTTGCGTGGCGGCAGTGGAATTTCTATTAATTTTGACATGGCCTACATATATTGTATATGTTATATACGCCCAACTGGCATTGCATGCGCGCTGTTTCTCACAGATTTAGCTACCCGTACAGCGACGAGCTCACATTACGTATGCGTAATATTTTGCGCTAATTAACGTTTTTTTTTATGTCCATTTACGTGGCTAAAGTCCTTTAAAAACCACTCAGCCGCAAAATCAAAACCACAAATGCCAACTAAATCATGAGAAAATTAATTTTGCAACGAAAACAAAAGCAACAACAGCAGAATTTCATAGTAAATTAAGTTATAGTTGAAAGCAGTGGATGCAGCTGCGCTTAGGGCGCAGGTAGTTCTAGAGGAGGAGGGGCAGGGGGGTGGAGGGGTGGAGTTGAGGGGTGATCTGAATCTAATTAGTAGCTCAAAAGCTTTGCAAGCGCAGCAGCAGCCCCGGCAACTAAGTAAATTGAATCTGCATGTCATTTATATGCCTGGACATTAAGTGTGCCGCCAGGACGCAGCTCCTCCGGGCACTTGCCCCTGCTTAGCGGTGCAACTTGCGTGGGGGAGGCTGCTTGCATTATTGTTAAACTGCTGCATTTGATTTACTGATTTATGCGGTTAATCTACAGCCCACGGAGAGACAGCTAGAGAGAGAGAGAGAGAGAGAGAGAGAGAGAGAGAAAGGGAAGAGCCAGCAGCATAATTTGTATTCAAAAGCTCTTATGTTCCACACATCAAATTTGTTGCATGTGCTGGTCAAATTGCCAACTGACACATAAAACAATAACAAAAACAAGTGGTTTGGTTAAGAGTGCCCGAGTTGAAGATACCCTGTAACTATAGCTTTGAGATTTTCAATGAGAAAAATAAATATTTTTGATATTTGGCTTATTCAGCTCTATTTAACTTTGAGATATTAGTGCATATCACTAAATCTTTAAATCAATATTTATCGATTTTAGTGTAATTGGATGAAATATCAATATTATATAATGGCAACCTAATTTCAAAAACCCTCATCCTGTTTGTCTATTGTCTACAGCTTTAGCTTAAGGCCCCACAAGGCCGATTTATTTATAAGAAATTATCGATTTACATTTACGAAATATCATATAAAAAAGATTATAGAGCTTAAATGGAAAAAAAAATCGCTACTCTTAATCGATATTTTATAGTCACAATTATGTTGCTTCTGTAACATAAATTTGCATAACTCTATAGTACCCTTTACCCATATCGAGTAGCTACAGGGTATATCAAGAAGAAGCATAACAACAGGGATAACAAGGACAACAATGAGCGGGAAGGCCATCAAGGCAATACACTAAGCGGTGCTCAGATCTGGCCAAAATTAGCATAAGCGTAAACATTGACGAGTGCTCAGGGTTTGGCCAAGTCTATTTTGGCTGTGCGTGTGTCTGTGTGTGTGTGTGTGTGTGTATGTGTCGGGCCAACTCAAACATTTGCCACTGCATTAAATACACCAAATTGCGCATATATTTGTAGAGATAACACACAGACTAACCCAAACTGGAGCTACATGCAGAGGGTGGAATAAGTTATCCGATCGACGCAGACTAATATTTTGCTTGAAATATACATACGTTTATATATTTGAACTGTGTTCGGACAGGCTTGACAAAAGTCATATTGACTGCAGCTTCCGAAAGGTCCTTGTTGTGTATTCATGCAGGACTCTAACCCACAAACACATAAATATGTGCGGGGTTCGGGATTTTTGGGGGGATGGGACATTGTCTAATACCAAACGCAAATAAAAATGGCCGAACGACAGATGTGAATGGGTTTTGAACTGAGAACGGGCCTAATGTGCACTTGTGCGTAGAAAATTTCGAATTTACATTTTTATTTTCTTGCAACAAATATGCGACACATGGCAATTGAGGCTATAAGTCAGGACTAAAAAAAACTGCAAAACAACTTTCGAATACTCTTTTTGATAGTTTTTTGTAAATATTACGTAAATTATAAAAAGAAAGGTTCGTAGATTTTACTCCTTTCATTTTTAAAAATGTTTAACCTAAATATAATAAATATTAAATTAGGTAAAGCTTGCTTAAATGTTGTTAAAACTAAGAACTTATATTTTGACTATAAAAAATGATTTATAATTCTAATCAAAACGTTTAAGCTGACTATATACATATATTATTTCTGCCTATCTACTACAAAATTTATTAGGATGTTTTGCTGTCCAATAGGACAGATATATATTTATTTTTTAATTTCATTTTAAACCCGCTTATACTTTCAAATCTCTGATTACAATTTGTGACTATTTCGTTCTGATTCTTTTTTATTTTTTTATTAATTCTTAATTGTTAGCGGTTTTATATTGCATTGAAGCAATCTGAAAATTTCTTTACACCGTGTCGCAAACATTTTTATAATTTCGAGAAACCGATATATGTCCATTTTAAGTTTGTATGAATGTGTGTTTGTGTGTGTGTATGTGTGTTTGTGTGGGCTAAGCAATGCAAGGCAGGACGAAACTAAAGCCAAATCATTGAAACTTCTAAGGCACATCATTTATTCATCACGCACATTCAGAATGAAAGCCGGGCAATGCTCATATATTATATCCACATCCCCCTCACACCCCGCACAAATGCCCATTGAAATTGTTTGTGTGTGTGTTGTGTGTGTGTGTGTGTGTGTATGGGAGTCGGTCAATCATGAAAATGGCCATAAATATACTTGTGTATGTGTTGTTGTTGTCGAGCTTATGGGGACTGTTTTCAGTTCGATATCAAAGTTCGGGCCAAACGAAAGTGCCAGGCTCAGACTAGCCGTCGTAAGTGCGGAGGGTTTTTTATATTTTTTCATATTTGTTTTGTTTTTTTATTTATTTTTGTTCACATGTGTGTGTATCTCTCAGATTTATTTATGCTTATTTTTGAGGTTTTGCCACAGAAGCTGTAAAGTCCTAACATAATACATTTGTGTTCCACACTTGAGGTCACTTTGCATTCGCTTAATTATTTAAATAGTTTTTGCAAATTGTTTTTTCAAGGTCCCAGACAATCGATTACTGAATGCGAAATAAGTGTAACCACAAGAGAAAATGGTTTACTTTGCAGTGCTGCTAAAAATATACCCTTGTTAAAATAGATCATATGTGCGAAATGTTTCTCTTTGACAGTTGTTTCTATTGGAATCGGAATATTGCTCATATTTTAGGAGCAATCGCTGCGCTTCGTTAATATTATTGGAAAAATCAAACAGTTGTTTATATAAGAACTTAATTTTGTACCAATCGCTATGGACGCTTTATTTTTATATATATACAACCTGTAGCCAAAATAAAAATCCATGCCAAATTCATTTACGTAGAGTTAAAGTTAAGATATTAGTCTGCATAGAAACAAGTATAGATGTATTTAATAAAATGATAAAACCCTTTGAATGTATTTAAAAAATGACCATTTGTTCAGGACAAATACAAACGAGTCCTATTAGTCATGAGACTAAAGTTGACCTCTGTCCGCTTCTTCCTTGCCAGCTTTGATCGTGATTTAGTTCTGAACTTGCACAATTAAAAGTATATATATATATTTTTAAAGAATCTCTCTAAAGTTCGATACATAAATACTCTCTAAAAAGTAAAAGGAAAGCATTACAACAGCACAAATTGTTTCCTTTATTTGTTTGCCTGCACGCGTTCGCCTTGTTTGCAAAGTGTAAATAGAAAATAAATGGGGCCAGCCATCTAAATTTTATCGCGAAAAAAACCGAAAGGAAAAAAAATGAGAAGGAAACTCAGTTCCAGTTCCAGTTTCTTCACCTGTCAGCTTCGCTGCCTTTTTGCCATTGCCATTTTCTTGGCCCCAAAGCAGATGTAATTATTTTTAATGAGCACCTGCAGAAATTACACATCAAACATGTTGGGGGAGGTGGAGGCGAAATTGGGTGTGAACTGGGGAGTCGTGGCCAACTTGTTTATGGCTCGAATACGTGTGTATGTGGGTCGAGGTGGCGTCTGAAACGGGCAGCAAACGCTTTTCTTAAAGTCAAGCAAATTACAAATTTTAATGTTGACCAAAAAATAAGAAAACAAAAAAATCTAATTGTCAAAAGGACTCAAATGACTTAATAAAGGACCTTTAGAGCAAATAAAAATAAAAATAAACCGAAATAAAATAAAATAAAACTTAAAAAATTTAAGGGCTAAGAGAGCAGTGTGTGTGTGTGTGTGTGTGTGTATTTGTGTGTTCAGTGTATGCGTGCGCACTAATTTAAGTCTTGTGTTTTAATTAAAAAGGGACAATATATTTGCATGAAAGCGCAGCTGACAGCAGGTCATAAGGCAGCACAGGACGACATCAGCAGCAGCCCCAGGAGCACAGCAGAGAGCAATCAGGCGAACACATACATTAAATACACACACACATGTAGGAAAATCACAAAAAATTAAATCGGACGGATCGATAAAAAATAAAGCAGATTTTCATAAAAATGCGTTTCAATCAAATAGGACACAGGACAGCGAAGTACAGAACGGAACAGGGGAAAAAGGGAGGGGGCGGCGGGAGGGGGGCGCGACAGCGAGTTGCGTAAGCGAAACGTGCGACAGCACAGAACGCAATGACTATGGCAATGATGCCTCAATGCCTCAATGCCGCATGCCTCATGCTTGATGCCTGGCGATGAATCATGCAGCTGGTTGGCGCCAAATGCCAAAACAATGCAAGCCAGCGAACCAGCAACAACGAATTTATGATTTACAACAACAAACAAACCAAAATTAAAGGCTAAGGGGGTGCTGCGGGTATCAGAGATTGGCATAAATATGCTGGCATGTAACGAAAATCAAGCGATTACTTCGCAGTAATTACGCAGTGATGGCGAATATGCGGCGTATACGCAACGTAACAAGTAAAACGGCAACGAAACATGCCAGGCACGCTGCCTCCATCAGGGGGGGGAGGGGCGTGGCAAGTGGCTTTTGGAGGGTGGGGGTTAACTCAGCATTTGATATTTAGTCAAGGGGCAGAAAATAAATTTATTTGCGTGTCAGACTAAAATGCGAAGCATGGAAACAATAAAACGCCAAATGAGAGCGTGAGAAGGGAAAACAGCCAAAGCAAAGGAGCATAAAGCATATGTGTGGCTGTGTGTGTTTGTGTGTGTGTGTACGTGTGTTTGTGTGCAATTAGTGTGAAGTGTTGTTGTTGGCAACGCCAAAAGGATGGGATTAGCTAATAAGTTATGTAAATGCTGCTGCAGCTACTGGGAAAATGAAGGGGAAGAAATGAAAGCCCGTAAAAGGTTGCCAATAAATCGGATTGAGAATTGTGATTGCAGCATGTATTGAATAAATAAGTGAATTAAGCAAAACATAAAAAACACATTGGGGAGTGATTTAAAAAAAGGAAATACAGTGGGAATCAGGTATATATATGCGCCTAATCTTATTAAGCTTAACAGCGAGAATTAAATAATTAATTGCTTTGAATTGTATAGCAAGAAAATTCCGACCCCTCTATGTGATTCTCATGAATTCAGCCTTTTACTGTTTTTAGTGATTTATGTGAGTCTCATTTAAAAATGGTATTTGTATTGTCCGTAACATTACTTTTAGGTATATATATAATACTGCTCTTAATACAGAACTAAATACGTTTTAAACAAAACATAGATCTAAAGATTTCGAAAGCTAACGATATTTTTTATATATTTCTCACTGTTTTTCCCTCTTTCTAAATATGCATTCAATAGTCTTGAGATGTATGATTGTATTTCTCGCTCTCTCTCTCTCTCTCTTTCTTCTTTTTTTCTCTCTCTTTTGTTATCCAGTGTTCTCTCACACTCCCAGCCTCTCAGCCATCGCCTTTTGCCCTATTTATTTAATATTTATTTCAATTTTATTTATTTAGAGCGCAAACGACTCAAGAGCGGCAAATGTTGCCAACACAGGCGACAACAACAACAACTTACATTAAGAGCCAACAACAACAACTATTACAACAACAAGTGGCAACACTTGTGCCACAAAATGCGTTGCCAAAAACCAAAAAGCAAAAAAAGGGCAACCTTTTTCTCTCTTTTTTTTGTTTTTTGTTTTGGGTGTCTTGAAAAAGTTGAAAACTGCCACCCGCAAAGGAAATTTTTGAGAGCCAGCTGCTACCAGGGCTGGCAAAGGGGTTGGAGCTAGGGGTGGCTGTTAGTTGGAAGCTGGTTGTTGCTAAAAGGCCAACTAAAGGTGTTGCAAATGTGTGTTGAAAACTACTTAAAGTGCAAGCCAAACTATTTGCCAAAGCATTTTGTATATCAGTTGTTATAGTTGTTTGTGTGTGTGTGTGTGTGTGTGCGTGTGTGTTGTGTGTGGCTGAGAAGATCGAACAAAGTTCTTTTTTTGTTGCTCACAAACTGCTCGGCAAAGTGATAATGCGCACAAAGTAAAAGTAGCTGCAACGACAGCAACAGCAAAGCGATGCTAACGAAACGCGCAACAAACCAGCTGTAAGGCTTTTACACTAAACAACAAAGTTAAGCCTCGCAGCAGCAGCCCCGAGAAGTTTTATGACTACACCAAATAGCAACAGTCAACTGTGTGTGTGTGTGTGTGTATGTGTTTTATAAAATGTTGCACAATCCGCACGTGCAACACGGCGTATGCACAATTTGTGGCATGGTGCGACTGGAATGCTAGTCGAGGTCATATTCCTCGGTTTTCCCAGCATGCCGATAAATTTATATAACGGTTAAGTGCATAGCTGTCATAAATGTGATATACATATGCATAAATATGAAAAACAAAAGCAAAAATATAGCAGCTTATGGATTGGCGAAAAATACGAAACAAGTCCATAAATGTTGGAAATGTTAATAAAGAGTCAAAATAAATTGTATTTATGTTAGATGGATATTTAAAACAAGAAAGCAGTGAATATGCAATATTACAAAAATATTATACAGATAATGTATATAGATAAAGAATAAAAATATTAATGTATTGTACTTTAACTAGATCTATGCACATAAAATAAACCAACGTTGATTAGTTTCTTTATCTTCAATGGACACCCAAAGATTTAACTATTATGTAAGTATTTATTTTTCAGTGTAATCAAGACATAAAATAGTTAAAAATTGCCTTACAGATAATTGTAATCTTTAAGAAATGACTGTCAAATTGTAAACAAAGGAAATACAGATTTTTAAGATTTTTTTGGGCAGCAGTAGGCGTGGTCAAGAGCTAACCAAAATTTTATGTTTTTAGCGTTTAAATATGACACAGTTTTATATAGTAGATTTTAGTCTCAACATAACCTTGCACAAAACTAATATACTCATTCTCACTTTGTAAATAGAGTATATAAATTCAACAAATTTATTTTAATTTGCAACTTATAACTTCAATTTGTGAATTCTATGCCAAATTTGCAAAGTTCTAATAGGTCAAAGAGTTGCAAGATTATGGAGTGTGGCAAGCAGCGGGCAGGCTGCAAGTTTGCGTTACAAATGGCACTTAGACCAGGGAATGGCGTCGCCAACACTCAGCATGGACACCACTGGCATATACATACATATACATATATACATATATATATATGTATATATGTATTTACGGGCACTCAGCATGGACACTGTGCGACTTAAGGTTCGCTGTTCGAGTGGCGCTTAAGATTGATTTATGTAAATGATTTGCCATACTTTGCGTTACATAATAAATAGCACAAAAGAAGGAAGTGCCACGAGCTCGGAGGTAAACGTGCTGAACAAGGACGAACTCCCGACCCGGCCAGGAATCTAATAAAAAAAAAAACAAAAAGAAGAAAGTATAAGACAACAAAAAAAAAGAAGCATTGCGATAGAAACGATAAGACGAAGAAGTGACTGCTGCATTTGCTTGGCCTCTTCTGCCTGACTGACGTTGGATTTTTGCATGCCGGCGAGTGAGAGAGAGTTAAGAGTTGCGAAAAAGACAAAGCGGAAGAAGCAGACAAATGATATATTGCAGATTTGCGTGGCTGACGTGTTGCTCTACAGCAATTCAATGTGCATATATCAAGTGCAAAACAATATTTATTCAAACCGATGCCAAGCACTCGAACGTTTTCACATGCAAAATATTACGCATACGCCGCGTTAAGCTTGACAAATGACCGCAAAGGGTTAACAGCTATTGCAGTCCATGGGGCGTGGCATTTTGTTAGCTTACTGCTCGACACTTGAGTTAAGTAAACGCAACAAAATTTTACGCATATTGCAAATTAAAAAGCTGTCGGCTAATGGTGCGCGGAAAATTCATTTCGAGTATGGCGCCAACTTGTCGTTGCCACAACCGGAAAACTTTAAAATGAAAATTGCACAACTGCAATGTGTGTGTGTGCGTGAAGCAGCAAAAATAGCAAACCACTCAGACAGATAGACACACACACTCACACATGATGCACTTGAGGGTCTGCGACTCTCAACAAAACTCGCCTCGACGGGCATATTAAAGTTTTATGTGGCTGCGTTGTAAGCTACACACTACTAACACACACACACACATGCACTAACAAGCATCACCCTAGCTACATATTTGTATACATTTCTTCCTCTTTTTTCATTTTTGCATTTTTGTTTGGTTTTCGGCTTTCAATGAAGCAGCAAAGAGCGCCGGAAAAATCTAAAATTGTTAACCACGTACTGTAAAATTTTTGATGTTTGTATTTTGGCGCAACAACAAATTTTTGTGTTGCATGTTTTTAGAGCCCCCTTTTGAACGGGCAGCTCGATTGCATTTGGCTGTCAACAACCACGATATGAGGAGGCAGGGAGCATGGTTTTCATGCCCGCCTGAACTGTGGTGAATGTCGGCCACGTTTATTGTTACTTTTAATCCGATACGAAAAAAGCTGTTCAAAATTCAAAATTTACCAACGTTTTTGCTGTGCATGAACTATACCAATATCCATAGCAAGTATTTGTTCGGGATTTAAGCTCTGTTTGCTTACTGCAGGAAAATTATGTATAACAGCTGCTCACAACCTGGTCGTAATTTAACCAGTTTTCAAGTGGTATTTTGAGTATTTTAGCTCTGCTTGAAATAGAAAAAGGGGTATCTGCTTCTTTCTTTAAAAAACATCGAAGTAGTTTTATTTTACAAAATGCATATTTTCAAATGCAGAACTAATCAGAACAAAAAGTTGTTTCAGTTTTGGCCGAGTTATTCGAACTGGACTCTGAGACCTTAACATGTTACAAAAGTTGTAATTTTTGGCATAATATTTAATTTTTCTTTCATGTTCAAACATTTTCAAAAGTACAACCAAATGTGTGTTTCTTCATAACATTTAAATGTAGCATCTGCAACAAGCATTCGACTTTTATGATACCCCTACCCTAATGTGAAGATACAAGACGCAGCATTAGCTGCTTTTAGATAAAATTGGCTACATTTATAAAGAGTGTGCGCCAATGTTTTCACTCTTGTCGGCCATTAATTTGTGCCCCGTTTGGCGGCACCTGCTTGGTGGTGTTTTGGCATGCAAAACACAATCAGACCACAGTTGACCCCACTTAACAGTCGGAATCTCAGTTAAGCCCAACACGAGAGCAGTTTAAATTGCCCTTAAAATAATACACACTGCATTTGGCTATCTCTGTGGGTTTTGGTTAAAGAAATAAAAGTGTATTTATTTACCTCAACATAGTTGCTGGGAGTACTCTAAAAATAAAGTGAAGGCGTCGTATTTTTGTTGCTTTTATCATGATTGATACACTAAATTAAGGCTAATTGCAGAAAAATATGAGGTGCACATGTTACCAGCTTTGGGGTTGAAGCGAACATAACGGCCAAGCATAAGGGTGTATATATACACCAGGAAACTGCCAGCACGAATACGGATACGGAAACGGGCATGGACGTGGACATGGACACTCAGTCAGGGTCGGGGTCGGGGTCTGGGTCTGAGCCTCGTTTTGGGCCTGGGCCAGAAACTGGCGCCAACATTTTGCGCTTGGCGCAGACATTAAAATGCTTAAAATATCGATTTGTTAGTCAGAAATGAAATGCCGCCCAGGTTCTTTTTCCCCCAACAACGGAGCCAAAAAAGCAACAGTCTGCCACTTAAAATGGAAAAAGGCATATCAAACGACCAAAAATGCTGCTGTCAGTAGCGACTAGCTGATACTCTAACTGACTTGGTAGGTGAGAAAATAAGTCAGCTACTTTCCAAGTAGAAATCTATTTTAAAAACTGGAAATAAAATCTTAAATATATATCTCCCTTATTTATCTATACTATGAATTGATATTTATAATGGAAGCTTTTAATGGATGCAAAAATGTGTGCAATATAATACATAAGGAATACATATATTTTTATTATTAATACTCTAACAATTTCTTTGAGTGAAAAATAATTTGAGGTGTAATTTTTATTTATAAACTTAAATTTGTATACCTTTTTTTAAATATACATACATATTTTTTTAAAGAAACAATTTAATTATCATCTAACAACACATAATTGCAAGAGTTAGGTATTTTTAGGTAGAATTAAATTTAAACAGATTTTAGAAGGTAACCCCAAAGCAAAGAAGTCAAAGAAGTCATATTAAAGATATATTTCTTAAACTGCTTTTGTAAACCAAAAGGGACCAATAAGAATCCCCTTCGATTATAAAGCACGTCAGTGTGCGCAGAGGTCAATAAAAAAGTTATCGCACTAATAAAACGAACCCAAATTAAACTGGAAGGGGGAATGACAAACCAAAGGACAAAGTCGTTTACGCCCTGTGCGTTACATAGTTAATAACACAGTCATTATATCCTTTAAAAGCGTGTAAAGACTGTAGCATAAAAAACAGAACTGGAGCCGCAGAACAATGGCCGGTATCTATCTTTGTATTTATGTGCGCCTATGTATGTATGTGTGTGTGTGTGTGTTTGCTTACGCTATGCAAATGTGCTCGTATAGGTAGACATTTATAGACCAGAAGTTTGGTCGAACGTACAACAGGCCCCGCATTGGTTGCCTTGGTTTTTTATTTATTCGGGCTCCGCCTTTTTGTTTTTCTTTTAGGTAATTTTTGCATTTTTTTCCCGCCGACCGCTTAACATTTTTTACCGTTCGTTTTTATTTCACCTGCTGCCAAAGACAAAGAGAGGAAACAACACGTGAACGATTCATATCATGGACAAACATCGGCTCAGTTCTGATTTTCCGCACCGGTTTTGCTGTAAAATGAAATGTTTTCAACCCCCTCTCTTCTACTCTTTCCCACGACTATATATCAACTTTTGTTGTTCTTTTTGGTTTGGTTCGGTTCGGCGTGCATTTTGGCCGCATATTTTCCGGGTCTGTTATTGTTTTGCTTCATTTGACATGCAACCGAAACGATTTTACTGTTTGTGCAGGGAAATTAAAAAACGAGACGTATAAAGTGGGATTAGGTGAACTATGAATTTTTTGGCTATCCATTGTTTGTTCTGGTTTAATTGATTGAAGTGCTCACAAAGGCGTTGAAAATTTTAAGATTTTTATGATAGTGAATAGTTTTCATAACTAACGTTGAAGAGCGAATCAAAAGTAAGAGAAAGAATATGTAAGAGACCAATTAAATAAGAGAAATAAAAGATGGTAAATTTGCAAAAATTTTAAGCATTTAAGTATTGTTTGAATTCATGAAAATCGCGTAGAAGGGCGAAGGGCAAACGAAACGAACGAAAGGGAGTTACTAAGAGACCGTGAGCAAAGATAGAGAGTGACCGCAAAGCAGATGGAAATATCGACAATAATTGAACGAAAAAGACCAATTAAGTGAGAGAGAAGAAGAAGCGAGTGGGTCAGAGAGGAAGGGGACATGCGAATAACTAAGAAACCCTAGAATGTGGTCGGAGTGAAAATCTGTGATTTCTATTTAAAACCACAACAAAAAATTTTCAAAATGTTGCAACCACATTTTGCTCGCTTGTTTGCCTCTAGATAAAGCTAATTCGATGCCAAAATATTTATCTCAAATAGCATTTGCCCACAGCTCACAAATCCCAGGCCTACATCATGCAAAACTCCAAAGCCATCAGTCAACAGGAACGTAGCGTGCGCCACGCCCACAAACCGAGAATACCAACTAAGCCACGCTCGCTTAGTTGAAAACCACATTGAGGCAAATATGTAAATAACTTTTAAGAAATTAAGCACACAGGCCCAAAACAAGCAGCCAGAAGCGGCGCCTAAGCCAGGCAAAGTTGAGCAGTCGAGTTGGAGTCGAGTTGTGGCAAACAAAAAAGACAACAAAAAAAAAGCACCAGGCAGGAACAGGTCTAGAATGCAATCACTTATACGCACCGTTGCACGTTGAGCAACCCAAAAGTTCGGGCGAGCCATTTGAAACGGAACTGACAATGTGCCAGCGTCTTGGGTTCAAAAACTGAACAACGCGAGCACTCAAAACAGCTGCCGCCAGGTACGAAACATTAATTACACCAGCTTTTTTTGCCAGTTCCGGGGAAAAAAATTTTTTTTAAAATAACCCGGTAAAGCCACTCCATAGCGACGTGTCGTTGTAGATGGGCATAAGAATTGCGATTGCCACGTGAACTGTGAGCACCGCTTGCATTTTATCTGCTCCAATTGCAGCGCTCGGAGCGCCGGTGAGTGCCGCAGCATATTTACAATTACTCGGCATTTAATGCAAGTGGGAATTACAATGGATTGGGGCACGCTACGTTATGGCTGAATCAGAATAGGAGCGTGGGCGTTTCAAATATTCAAACGTACCAAAGAATGTGCACATTATGTGCATCTAAATACCCTAGAATCTAGATCTTTGAGTAAGCAGTAATTATATCTAGAATAGTCAATTGACTACAAATTGTTTTGAACAATTTTAAAAATATGAAATATTTAATAAGCATAGCAATAATTAATTATACATTTTAATAACTTCTTTGGAAAATTCTGACATAGTTAAATTTTAATACACTATTTTCGGAATATATTCTAAGAAACTACTTTGATATTGGTTTGCTTTTAAAGGAAAACTTTTTAAATAGTTGGTAGAATCTTTTACTTTCTTACACTTTATAAAACCCTGCATGATATTCAAATTAAGAAGTTGTTGTTTAAAATATGCCAAGTAATACTTCTTATAAGCTGCTTAAATATTGTTTGTATTCAGAAGTCTACAATCTAAACGAGCTATTTCAAACATATTCTCTTCTATTACCTTAATAGTAAGGCATTAACCGATAAGTAGAGTGCTTATTGCACAGGGTATTTGTCAGTAAAGCCTCTCTCAACTTTTTATCCTTTTTGCATACACCCTCCTGAACAGTAAACAATAACAGCCGACAACAACAGTCAAGGATGGCAGGCGATTACAGGACACAGACCCCACCACAGCCGCTTCATTCTCACAGCCCCCCACAATCGAGAGGTATACAGGACAGGACTATGCCATACGGCTAAGTGTTTTGCAACGGAAATGCCAAGCTATCATGCAAAAAGCCAGCGGCAGATTAACGAACCATGGCCAAGGCATGCCAAAGGTACACAGGATGCAGATAGAGCAAGCGAGATACAGCGAATGATAGAGAAAGAGAGATGGAGAGAGAGAGAGAGAGAGAGAGAGAGAGAGCGAGAAACGGCGACAGAGAATTCGCCATGGCACGTGACGCAGCGACAGTCCATGACCAAGTGCTGATTTCTCATCCGGCCAAGTGGGTGGTGGTCGCTGGTGGTCGCTGCCATATTCAACCAGGAAAGCGAACAAAAACGACGTAAAGGTTATTGACATTGTCGCCAGGGGCCCCAAACGCACGAGCCAACGGACAGACAACAAAAGAAAAGAAGCAACAGTAAAGCATAAACTGCAATCAGCGAAATTCCGTATGCGCTTGCCAAAAAAATAAAATTGAAAACAAAAATAACAAAATTTCGTCATGTAAGTTGTGCACAAAATTTATTTAGTCGATTTGGCTGAGTCAAAAGACGATATTATCCATTTAAATCAACGCAAAACGCGAAATTTACTTTTAAGATTTCGCCCACAAAGTTGGATAATATGTGGAACATTGAAATGCATGTTTGAACTAATTTTAAAAGATCTTGAAAAAAATTTAATCATAAAATACTTTTCACGCCGTAAGGTGAAAAAGGAGTGAATAACTTGCATTTCGGTTTTTAAGAAAATTAATGGATACTAGGAAAAACAAAAAAAATAATTGAAATATGTGAAATATTTTAATTTTCACACTATTTTCTTAAACTCTCTATAGAAAATTAATTACTGCATATTTTACCAAGATTGCCTTTCCATGCCCTAAGGTGGAAAGTAAGCAGAACAAAATTCACATTTTAAGAAAAATACTTGGCACTAAGAAAAACATAATATGTGAAATATGTGGAACATTTTAATTACCATACAAATGGTAAAAATGAGCAAAAAAAAACTAATAGTTCAGATTTTTAAATTAGAGTTGAAATGGCTTCAAACGAGTGAAAGACTAGCAATTCAGATTTTAAGAAAAAAAGCAAGTATTAAAATATTGACAAAAAGCTAAGATACCCCTATTTTAATCAGGCCAAATGAGTACAGCTTAAGTCCCACTGCGTTCTCTACTGTAAAGCAAAGACCTGCACAAAAGGACAAACTGAAGTGCTTTTTAAAAGGTGGAAAAGCACTTTCTAAGTATTAATTTGCGCCAAACACTTGAGCAAAGACGGAGACAAAAGCACGCAAACAAGTTAATAAAAACAAATACAGCTGGCGTTGGCCCTGTCGGTTAGTGTGGATTGTGTGTCCCCAACTTGGTTGCAACATTAACCATTACCTCAACTTTTTAGATTCTCTTTTGGCCAATGCGTCGCTAATTGTTTCCAACATTGGGCTATCGCCTGCACAAACACAAACACAAACACCTCGACAGCCCCTTGCTGGTACAACAAAGTGCGTTAAAAGGCTTCCTGGTGTCAACCCGCCTCTCTCCCGCCGCCCCTTTTTGACGGCAGCTGAAGTGCATTTCGCCCGATGGCGTTTTACTGTTTGCCTTAATTGAAAACTTTTGCCCAGATATTTTTCGTGCTTGCGTTCGAAATATACAAAAGCAAACAAAAAAACAAACTGAATTGGAAAAGTTTCTAGTTTTTAACGCTTTACCGCCTTGCATTTGTTTAGCTCTACTAAGCGACTTTTAGCGGCTTAAAGTTGCAGCTACCGATTTTTCATGCCACCCCGAAAAGTTGGCCAATTAGTTGGGCAGCCTTACGGGAGCAGCGCGCGCCAAACTCGATGCTTTTGCCAGCTTTTCTACGGAAAAGCGCATTACAATTCCACTGCCAAACTCACAGGTTTTTCATGCTACACTAATTGACAAAGCATGCGAATTGCTGCGGTTTTTGGGCACTTCACCATTGAGCTTGTGTGTCGAACATGTGTAATGGGCGTGTGAAAAAGAACTCTTTTAAATAATTCACTTGTAGAGTTTTCAAGAATTTGTTACATTTTTCCCAAGTATTAAGCAAATGTTTAAAATAAAACCACTTTATTTTTTGGTAAGCTCCAATTATTTCCCACATAAATACATACCATATTTATGCAGCATTATTTTCTTTCCAAATAGAAATAAAAATAGAAACAAGTAAAATGAATAACTGACAAATTCATTAAGGCAAGCCATAATAAATGCCTGCCACATTTTTGACAGTCATGTCAAGCGAAAATATGGGCTAGCATAAAAAATAAGGCGGTTAAGGGATAGATAAAGTTTCAGTTAGCAACAAGCTGGGTATGAAGTTGCCGCTGCACTAAGGTACTTAAAAAAATTAATGTTGACAGGTGCTAGAGAAAAAATTTTAAACTAAACTTTTACTACACGCATTTTTCTTGAAAAACCTTTATAGACTAACTTTCCTCATTATTCGTATTAGATTTATTGGATGTAAGTTTGCTGATCAAAGTGAAAGCTAGGTATGAAAGCATTGTGGTTAGAATTGATTAATCGATTGGCGAATAATCCACATAAATTGATATAAATCGATATTCGATATTCATAATTCGTATCAGATTTTTTGGGGGTAAGTTTGCTGATCAAAATGAAAACGAAGTATGAAATCATTGTGATTAGAATCGATTAATCGATTGACAAAGAATCGATATATATATCAATATATATTAATCAACAGTTGCTTCAATTTTAAAACGTAAAATACTAATTATGTAACATATTTTAACTTTTTTTAAATAATCTTCACCCTTTTATACCTATTTTGTGGTATTTTTGATATAGATTGTATTTTTTGTACTCACAATTTCTCGTTGCAGCTTGGCAATATTGAAGTTAGCCTGGGCCAATCGAACGCTGAGCGTTGCCACATCGCTGGTGAGTTGGGCCCGCTCGTTGGTATTGCGATCGACCAGTTTGAGCATTTTATCCTCTAGGCTCTGATTCACTTTTTGAACACGCTTGTGCGACTCGTACAGTCGATCGTACTTATCCTGCCACGCTATTACACTGTCCTCCAGCTCAACTTGGCGTTCCGTTTCGCGCAGACAGGCCGTCTCCAGGGCGTACAGTTGTGTTTGCTTCTCGAGCAGCGCCTGCTGCAGTTGCTCAATTTCTGTGCTGGGCGTGGCAGATGCTGCTGTTGCGGTTGCTGCTGCTGCGGCTACGGCTGCAACTGCTGC
The DNA here is from genome assembly GCA_004149465.1 of Drosophila nigromelanica. Classification (NCBI taxonomy): domain Eukaryota; kingdom Metazoa; phylum Arthropoda; class Insecta; order Diptera; family Drosophilidae; genus Drosophila; species Drosophila nigromelanica. Next base: position 22,060 of record SCDS01000780.1, read on the forward strand.
TGTTGTTGCTGCTACTGCTGTTGTTGCTGCTGTTGCTGTTGCTGTCAGGGCGCCCGCTGTGAGCGCATCGGTGGTCGTCTGCAATTGAATGGATGACAGCGTTTAAATAAAAAACGAAATCATGAGTATTTTGTAATTAATTTTGCTTCCGCCCGCGCCAAACCGGACGCAAGTGTCACACAGTGTCGACTGCAAAAACGCTACTAAACTGTGGATAGAGAGGACAAAAAAGTGAAAGAGAGAGAGTAGCGACAGCTTCCATGTCATTACAAGCGGATCTTTTTTTGTAAATAAAATTAAAAAGCTTGGAGCGTGCGTCCCTCTATGCGCACACATCATAAAAATGCACGTCATGCTCATAAATGCTATACAGAGACAAAGCGTAAGGGAGAGTTTGTGGAAAGCGGGAGAGAGTGCGGGGCAGAATGTAGTGAAGAGCGCGCTGATAACGCGCTTGGTTTGGCTGTGTTTTACAGTTTCAGCTTAACTAAAGCAACGGAGCATCTGTTTTCGTTTCATTCACAGAGATAAGGCAAAATAGCGCAGGTATAAAAAAGGCCTGACTGAAAGATATCCTATAAAAAGTTGCACAATTTCTTGATTGATGATATAATGTTTGTAAATAAAAAAAATATGTTACACTCACCTACACTAAAAAAGAGAAGCTTAGAAAACATTTTTAAAAAGCAAAATTTAAAGAAAAAAGTATTTCAAAAAATTTATAACATAAATAGTCGAAATTTAATTGATGTTTCGTCTAAAAAAAATTAAACGAAATGCTAAACCACAAAAAAAATAAGGATAATAACATGTGAAATATGTATATATTTGGAATTTATTATACATATGTATATACTACAATAATATTCACTGATGTTTGCTGCTTATGTGATACAGAATGTGTCATGCAGCTATCCTCTTACAGGGTGTACAGTAATCTGTTAATCGAGTTAGTGAGCTGAGGTCTGCTTAAAAGAACAACTC
>SCDS01000781.1:8869-50693 GCA_004149465.1 Drosophila nigromelanica
TGGTGAAATATTTTTCTATATATATATATATATATATATATATATATATATATATATATATATATATATAATATATATATATATATATAATATATATATATATATATATATATAATAATAATACGTATAAAAAATGTTGACCTTGCTTAACAATTTGCGCATGTATTACCTTTATACATATATCGGTTTTAATATAATATATATATGGGACACATATAGTACATACATATGTATTTACGTCTGTTTGTGTTTTTACTTCTTTGTTCTAATTGCCAATTCTGAATAAATGATGTGTGCTGTCCCGTCATTCTATTGGTTTTCTGCTTGATTCATAGTGTGTGTGTGTGTTTTTTTGTGCTCTGTGGTCAGGTTTTATTTATTTATTCATTTTTTTCGTTTGCTTAGTAGAATTGTGAAATCGCTGATTTGTTGTTTTTATTTCGCTTAGTAACGGCGCATCAGTTTTTTGTGTGTCGGCACTTTCTAGGAAATCCTAAACTAAACTTCCCCTTTAAAAAGAAACACACACACACACACAATAGTAAAATGTTAGATGTCAAGAGGCTCTTTGCGATAAGAATTTAAGACATTTGTATTAAAAAAATATTCCTGGAAATTTTGTTGAAATTTTTTATCGTTTTGTTTTTCTGGGTAATAGTACAACTGATATTATAATTTAAGTTGTATTTCCGAAAAAATATATTTTATTATTTTATTTAATTAACAAAATAAACCTTGATTTTTAAAAATATTTTGTAAAATTCTTTGACCAATATCAGGCGGCCATTTTACTTTATCGATATTCACACTCACACACACACACAAATGCGGTTACCAAATATCCCACCACAGGCCTATGGGCAGAGCAGTTTGAAGCCATATATGAAGAACGCATCGCAGCTGACGTCGACGCCGCTGCACATTAATAAAACAAATGGTGGACGCAGCTTTTGCATTCGATTGGCCTTCTCTGTGTGTGTGTGTGCGTTCAAGTGCTGCTGTCCTTCGTTTGGAAGAAAACAACAACACGAGCAGCAACGAACAACAACAACAACAAAAATGTTTACCAAGTTCAAGGACAGTTGCAGCGGCGTCGTCGCTTTTTGACGCAGCTGTTGGCTGTACGCGCCTGCATTGCACATAAGCTCTCTGCCTGACTCTCACTCTCTCGCCACCCTCTCTCTCTCTCTCTCTCTGCGCTCGCTGTGCTGCTTTGGTAGCTTTTGCATGCTTGCGTTTGTTATGCGCATTTAATTTGCAATTTGTTCACTGTACCGAACTTCATTTGAAGGCCACATCGCAGTCGCAGTCGCAGTCGCTGCTTGCTTAAATTCAAGTTCAAGGCGCAGCTGTAGCTGCTTTATGCAGTCTCCCTCTCCCTCTCTCTCTTTCTTTCTAATGCAATTAACATTTGCGTACTATATAAAAGCTGTTTGCTTTTTTAATTCATTTCGTTTGCTGATTTTTTGGTTTTTGATCAGCTAGATAATGCTTACAAATATAATCAGTTACGCCTTAGGCTTGGTCAGTATTCACAGATTCGAGCTCTAAAGCTTTTGCCCTTTACCAAATAAAAGATTCTAACAAAAAAAAACCAAATGTTTTCAAGCTTTCTTGCGAGGGTTAATTGTCAAACAACCTGCCAAACGAGTTTTGCCAAAAAAAAAAGAGTTATCTGTGTGTATCTACATAAACTTGTATATACAGCAAGCAAACTGGTATTCCTCTTATTTATGTACTTATGTAGATACATATATAAGTTCCAAATGTATCTACAGGATACGTAAAAAATGTGACAACAGGTTATGTGCTTAGTTAAATTTTAATGATAATAGAATAAATATCTTAACTTATCTCACAGCAGTGTTTTTTTTATATCTGTGAAAAACCACAATTTTTATTATTTTGCTGAAATGTTTAAGAACTTTTAAGAATGTCAGATATTTGATCATATTTAAGTTAAGTTATTGGCAATTCCCTCCCTTTATTCTGCTTCTTTCTTACACACCCAGCTACAACGCCCCCCCAAAAAAATTAAATGTTATTTTCATTACCGGAAGCTTATGCCTTTCTTATATGTCATGCTTATTTACATTTGAGAACTTGTTTCTTTGTTTTCATTGCAAATTCTTGAAACACTCCTCGCTTGATTATTTTCGAAATCTCATGTCATAAATATACAATTTATTTAATTATTTAACAGCGATAATGACACCAAATGCAAAACCAATATGTCTGCTCCACTGTCTCTTTCTCTCCCGCTCTCTCCCTCACTCTCTCTCTCTCTCTCTCTCTACTTCTTTTCTCGTTGATGCAGCGAACAAAGAAGAAATTAAATTCAGCACGTATGAAAAAAATGGAGAGAATAAAAAAAAAATAACACTTGTGCATGCTGCCGCCTCTTTTTTCGGTTTCGAATTATTTATTGTATGTGTGTGTGTGTGTGTGTGCAAGTACATATGTATTTATTTTGAGGTTTCCACAAATTTTTATATATTGACTGTGGTTGTTGTTGCTGTTACCGATCCAGACGACAGACGAGACAACAACACGATCCCCCAGTCCGGCAGCAGCTGAAATTTCGAGTCTGGCTGGAAGCTTCACATTTCTTTTTACACACACACACACACACTAACACACAGTTACACATGTGTATGCTACATGTTCACTTTGTTTTCGGGTTTCTTTTCTTTACATTTTTTGAAGAAAAAAAATACCCCAATATTGTTGTATTATCGTCGTCATGAGCTTTTCGTAGGTTGTTGACCCTTTTGTGTGGCGAGCGCGCGGAATGAGGTTGCTTTGTCGCCGGTTGGACTTGCGCTGAGCGCAGCGTCTTTTCGTGCTATCAATGTGTAAACGAAATTTTGTAATTATGTTAACGGTAAACCAACGAAAATGGCTAGCATATGCAATATTCTAGATTATTTAACGTGCGCGCTTCAAAAAAGTATGCAATGCTAATTTTGCAATGTTCACACACACACATACATACACACGCATAGATGCACATAAAAATCCCCTAGCAGAAAACTGCACTGCGCTGCCTGCGTTCGCAGCGAACGCAAGCGTCAACAGCAGACAACGACAGCGGCAGCGACAGCGGCAGCAACGCAATCGCACACTGCTCACACACACACACTCATCTCTCACACTCTCTCGGTTGCATATCGCTCGTGCGGTTGCTTTGCTCGTCGTTTTGTCATGAACTTGAACTACACGTGGAGGGCGTGCAAGTGTTTTCGACAGCACATTGCCTGCCTGGTTTCATTTTACATAGGCAGCCATAAGGAGGCTGTGCCTGAGTTTTCGACAATAACAGGCAATGCGCAACTGTCGTTGTTGCTGTCATTGTTTGCAGCTGTGCGCGTGTATATGTATGTATGTATGTATGTATGTGCAGTGAGTAAGCAACGCTAAATCTTGATGTTGATGTTGTTATTGTTGCTGCTGATTGCAGGCTGGTCTGTAGGTGGATGGGAAGGTTATTCGAAACAGAGAAAGAGAGAGCGAGATAGAGAGAGACTGCAAAATGAAAGGGAAGCATTTGCATGTGCGAAAGTGAATCTATCCTTGTGGGGGTTGTTTTTGCTGCAGCCTTGATTTCCTTTTCGCCCAACTACCTTGACATGAAAATATTGAATTTAACCAACTAACGCAAACTGAAATTCATTATTACAATAACGACAAGTTGCGTCACATTTGATTATCTATCAACTTTAGTTGCCGCAAAACTGTCAAGTCATGCTCATGAAAATCTAATATTAAAACTTATTATTTTAATTTGCACACGCGCCGCTAAATAGCAAAAAAAAAAACACCCACTCCCTCTCTCCCCGCTCAACCCATTAGAATATCAGCCACGCTCAGCTCTCAACATGTCGCGTCTTGTCTTCGCTGCCGGCGCGACGCTGTCGTTTTGACCTAGGCCAACCGCTTGACTATATACAGATATATAATTTGTTCGCTTTTTTACCCTCTCTCCGTTGCCCCCACTCACTCCATCGCTCGCTAACACAAAGACTACGTGTATGTATATATAGTGTATGTATGTGTTGTGTGTGTGTGTGTTCTCTGCTGACGCTTCTGCTAATCTCTTCGTCTAGACCTTCGCAATTTTTATGTGTGGACATTAGAAGGACATTCTATGTACATACATATGTATCCTTCTGCCTATTTATATTTTTAATGAATGACTTCTAACTGTTAACTGTCTAATTATTAAAAATTAAAAAGCTTTAAGCTTTTTACAACATATTATTCTAAACAGTGGGAAAAATCATTGTTTTAAATTACAAAAAGTTCTTTGATTAAAAAAAAAATATTTTTTTAAAAACAATAAAACTATAATTTACTTCAAATTTGTCTTAAGCCATTTACACTCTTTTAATTAATGTAATTCTAAAAAAGTATGTTTACTTTTTCGTTTTAATATTTTAACGTTTGTAAACAAATTTTGTAGACAAAAAAAAATGTGTGTAAAAACAGACTAAACAAAAAATAAGTAAATAAATAAAATAAAATAAGACACGTTTTTATTTACAATTCAATTAAAACAATTGCGGTTCTAATTTCTGGAATATTCCAACAACAACAACAACAACTTGTCTGGGTATTTCCAGTAATCATTAAGAACAAAGTTCCGTCTCACGTACTTCTTTAGTGCAATGTCACAAGTTTCACTTATCAATATCTTATCGGTCATGAGACTTACTTTTTCTGTGCCCTTCTCTTCTCTTTTTTTCTTTTTGATTTTTTAGTGTGTCCCTGAAAAGCTTCCGCAACAATAATTCATTCAGTAGTTTTCCCTCATTGAAATTTCTTTTAACTAGACTAAACAAAATGAAAAAAAATATCTTATCGTGAACGCTTTTAAATTGAATGCAACAAATAAATGAAATAGCAACAACAACAAAAAACCGCTTGTAATGGATACGCCAGACAAAAAGCCAGAAAATACGTAAACAAATCGCAGCAAACGAGAGAGACAGAGAGAGAGAGAGAAAGAGAAACAGAGAAAAAGAGAGGGAGACAGCAAAGCTTACAATTTGCTTCTATTTAAATGTTCGTTGACCCCCCAAAAAATAACAAACACAGAAACAACATCAAGTTGTAGCTGTCCATAGAGTATACACTATGGAGATATATGGTGTCATGTACATATATATATATGTATATATGTATATGTAAATATATCTGTTTGTATTTTGAGAGGTGTTTGGACTAGGGTCTGAGTTCTCGTTTAATTGCTTGATTGTGTGATTTATGTTTCGTTGTCTACAAATATTTATAGCATATTTTAAGTGAATTTCAGGTAACTAAAATAAAATATAATAAAATGTTCCGTATATTATTTAGTATAGTAATTTATCAGAAAATAATAATTTTGTATATTTTTGTTTAATATAAATCATGTCAGCATCTGAATAAGTTCATTTTAATTTGTAAAGAATTTTTTTTTATTCTGTAAAATTTTAGAAATTCATAGTTTATTCTATATACACTTAAAAGTTGAAGGAATTCTTTTTAAATAAAGTTATTCAGCTTGTACTATCCTATCATTGTCAACAAGTTGGTCCATTCTGATCTTACAATTTCATTTAGTTTATTTTCTAGAATATAAATCTAAAAAGTTTGCCGTTCTCATAATAATAATAAAATTAATCTCATGATAATATAATTTCCAAGATTTGTCTATGTTTCCCTCTCCCTCCCTTTCTGTCTTTGTGTCTTTCTCTCTCATTTGTAGTCTATAATAATCTATTTTTCCTTGCTCTTATCATCATATTTGACGCTTTACTGATCTATCCAACAAACAACGAACCCCCTTTAAAAGAAATTGTTTTTTTTTTCAAGACCAGTTTCAAGCGCGTTGCGCTCTATTTCTGAGCTATCCCAACAAAATAACGGTACACAGCTCGAATTCAAACGAAACACACGAATATTTCCCAGCTCTATATTAGAGTAGGCCCAAAGAGAGAGGCAGAGTAGATTCCAACGATCATTGACCGTCGTGCTTTTAACCTCATAAATAGATAAAAACAAAAACAAAAAAAATCTTTTTGGGTTTACCTTCAAAGCGCAGTGTGAGATAGAGCAAGAGAGGGAATTATAAAGACAGGCGGCGAGGCAAAGGGAGAGAAAGAAAAAGATCATACAATACACACACACACATACATATTTATATGTATTTAATTTCGTTTCAACAGACGCACGAAAATAGTTTTTGTGTCGAATGTTAATGAACTTTTGCGCCAGTTTAACGAATTGTGTGAGGCGCAGTCCAACAAACACACACACACACACACTCGCACACACACACTCGCACTCACACACACACACTCGCACACCTGGTAGTGTAAACAACAAAAACAAAACTTGAAAAAGTTTTTTGAACTTGCGTGCTACAGAAGACAAAAAAAATGTATTTTTACCATTGGATTTTTTCATGCTTTTAGTGCTTTTCATATTTTGAGTTGTCGAAGGTGGAAACGCTAAAAAAAATTAAAGATCTGTGAGAACTGAACTAAAATACATAGAAATTATATGTGAGAAAATGAAGAAGAAGCGTTTAGTTTTTCTATAAGAATTTCTTGTGATATAAATTGAAAGAATTGTGAGAGATCAATAATTTTATGAAATTATTATATTTTTTATTTATGATTAATATTGATATTATTTTTTATTATTATGAATATTATTGTATAACTATAGTATGATTATTATTTGTAAATATTATTTTATGACTTCAATTTTTTTAAAAAATTTGTTTTAAATATATTTTTTTAGATTAATAATTTTATTATATACAAATCTTTAGATTAGGTTTATTAAAATTTAGTTCCTTCTAGCGTTTTTATTATTGAGTCTTTGACATATTAATCTGAACCGTATTTCATAAGGTACCTTCTATCAATTCTAATCGTCAAGTGCTCTACACTATTTCAAATCTATTGCGTTAGGCCCGTCCAGACCCCCGTATCTAATCTAATCTAATCATATGATTTGCAAAAATTGCAATTTTCGTAGTATCGAAAGACACTTTAACTGTTATGGCACGTTTGATAATATGCTTGGCAGCCCTATATACTATATGAATATATGTGTGTTATATAATTGGGGGTATTATGTAGATTAATGTATCAAATTCAGCATGAATCATTTGAAAAATCAGTATTTTGGCACACCCTTATAACATTATCAATTTGATAAGATTTTTGATTTATTTTACTTTATTTTTTTTTATTTTTTTGGCATGAGTCATAGAAACTAGTTTAATATGATTTTCGACTCGGAATATTCTATCTCAAATGTTTCTTTCAAAAATCCGCTCAAATTAGAGTATATTCAAAAAAAAGTCTCATTTCTTGTTTCTTTCCTGTGTTTCTACTCAACTTAATAATTTCCCATTTAAATTTACAAAATCATTTGGTCAAATTGGAAACTGCTTAAATATTTTTCCACTCAAAATAAACATTCTCAGAAAATTCCCTCGAAAAAGTTATTTGCTGCTCAAATTGAAAAGTACTCTGATAATTTCCCATACTCAAATCCATATCAAATTAGAAAATACTCAACAAAAATCCCTTAACTAATAATTTCCCATTGGTTTGTTTTCAATCTGCTCAAACTTCAAAGTACTCCAAAAATTCCCTGACTTGTAGCTGACGTTCGAAACCACTCAAACAAATCGGAGAGCGAACGACGAAAAAAAAAACACGCTTTTCCAATTGAATGCGCGTCGCGCACTTGGGAAATTCTTTTCTTTACTTCACCAGATCAATGGGCCCGGTGGTGGTTGGTTTTGGTCTGGTTTGGGTTTTGGGTTTTTCGGCTTTTCGGTTCTCGGCATTATTTTGGGCAACTCACCCACCAGTCTTCGGTGCACCATCAAACGTAGAGCTTCGCGTGCGGCAATGTGAACTCTGCACTCGCCTCCAACATTGTGTGTGTGAGCGTGCGTGCGTGCGTGAGTGTGTGCGTGCGTGTGTGTGTTTGCGTATCACGAAAATGACCGATTTCCCAATGAACGATATCTTGAGATCGTTCAGAAAAATGCGAATGAATAAAAGCTCGGGTCAAGGCAGCCATTTGATTCCACATCATAATCATCATCATCACCACCATCATCATCATCCACAGCAGCCGCAGAACTATCAACATTATCAACAGCCGACAGTGCAACAGTCCAAAGACCTAAAGAAAATTATTAAAATTATCAAAAAGAACCTAATTAAGCAAAAAATTACGCGTAAAATGAAAATTGTTGTTTAAAAAAAAATTAACTTTTAGAGTAAAAAAAAATTAAACTTTTATAGTCAAAATAAGTGAATAAAAAAATATACATAAAAATATTTTATAATACAAATTGTTGCCTAGAACTTAAGACTGCTGCTATATATAAACATATATACATATATTCAACTCAGGACTGATTTACCTAAAAAGCAAACAGTACAAAAAATAAGTCTGAATTTTCGACTACACTTTTTTTCTGAACTACCTCACGTTTTTTAAACTCAACTAAAGATCTCCAAAAAATAAAAACAAAGAACATTTAAATAAAACCCAAGACTTGAAATGGACTGCTTTTAAACTTAGGATCCGAAAGAAAAGTAGACTGTTAACAAAAAAAAAAAAAAACAAACAAACAAAAAGAAATTAGAAATTGAAAATCAAAATTTTGTAAACTGTTTCAATTGGGAAACTTTTTCAACTCACAATGACTGAACGGGCCAATGAGAAGAAACCTTGGGCGACCAAGCAAAATTGGATTAAAGATGCTTTGAACAAATCCGGCACGGAACTGGTGGATATAACCAAGAACAAAGCGAAAGCAGCGCCAAAGAAAACGAATGGAAAAGGTACCAAGAGCTCAATTAAAAGCCGGAAAAACTTTGCCATAAATCCCACACCAAACAAATGCGTGCGCCATTTTGTTTTGGTATACGCCGTGTTTTTTTTTATCATGTTGTGGGGGGTTTACGGGGGGAGTCAATTAAAATAACAAACAACCAGCGAGAGTGAGAGAGAGAGAGAGAGTGAGGGGAAGAGAGAGCCGCCACAAATGCCGGTTTTAGAGCTTACAAGATGCAAAAATTTCCCATTTCGGGGAAGTTTTTCATAGCACCCCAGAAAGTTACCGTTGAACGTTCTATTGCGTAGTTGCGTCAAAAAAGGAAAACCCCCCCTCCCCCCACTCTGGCATTTTCTCTCGCACTTTCCCTTACTCTCACATGAGACTCCTTGCGGACCTTTTTCTTAGTTTTCGTGGAAAACTTGGGCCGGCAATAACAGAAAATTGCGTAGTTCGAACGCGTGCAGGGTGGTTAATTTTGTTGTTGTTGTTGTTGTTTTTCTCGGTAAGGGGGGACCCCCCGCACCCTTGATTGCGTCGTAGGTTTTTCCCAACCACCCAGAAATAATGCGCGGCTACCTTTTGGGCTTTTGCGTTGTTACTCATCGCCTCAGTTTTTCCAAGGAAAATGCGTAGTGCAGGTTCTCTGGATTGTTCTGGATGCAAAATCTGGGGTTGCATATTCCTTGAATTGACCATTGAGAATTCAATGCACAGCAATGGAAAACATTAAGTTTTCTTGTAAGATCTTACAGGATATTAAACACTTATTTTTTATAAGTTTTTGTCTAATTATTGCTGAACATTTAGCTGGTCAAGAATTTCATGAATTAAAATATAATAATAATATAATTATGAACTTAATATTAATTATAAAATGTTTGCTCTGATTATATTCCATTTTTAATAATTTTACTTGTTTTATTATTTTAACCTTTTGAAAACTTTATTTTTTAAAAGCAAAATATTTGTATGCAGTTTTTATTTGTATATCTTACAAATTAAATTTAAATATTAAATGCTTTTTTTTAAATTGTATAACATTTTGAGAACAATTTCTTAAAATTTTCTTTTTTTATATAGATTAAAAATAGTTTTTGAATTATTATATTTCTATATGATATGATAGTGCTTTTAGTTTTTTTTTTTTTTTTGTAAATGGAATTATAAAAAAATTAAAAATAAAATAAAACAATTTTATAAAATTTGTAAGAAAACTCTTAAAATCTTCTGAAGATTTAAACGTTTTTTTTAAGTTAAAATTGTTAGTTCATATTTAATTATGTGAGCTGGCGTTTTTATTCGAAACTTAATTTGTATTTTTATATTGTTACGTTTGTTTTAATATGGAAAAACATCAGTTTTTAGGCATATTGTCTATTTTTCAAACCTAAAATTGTTTATCATTAATTATTTAATCAGATGGCATTTTTTATAATCGTTTTATTTTTGAAATTTTTTGTAACTTTTTTTTTTGGAAACTTAATTTGTGATTTTTATTTTTAATTGTTACGTTTGTGTCTATTATATTGTATTTGATATTTTTTATTATATTATATTTACCTATATCATTCGTCTCTTGCAGATTCATCCACAACCAACATGGTCTACTATTCCGCCAACCAGCTGCTTATAAAGACGGAGCAACCCAGCCAGGCGCAGTTCTGCCTGCAGGCGCCGCTTGCCGCGACGAGCGGAGCGCCACCTAGCGGCCAGAACGAGCAGTACGAGTTGCTGCAGACGCCGCAGCAGCGCCAGCTGCAAATGCAGCAGCAGCAGCAGCAACAACAACAGCAACAATATCAATTGAACCTGCAACAGCAACAACAGCAACAACATGAAAGTATTACAACAACAACAGCGGCATCAGCGGCAGCAGCAACAACAACAACACAGCAGCGCATTAAAACAGAGCCGCCGTTGACCTTTGGCCCCTTGGCGAGCACATCGAAGCCGGCCGCCGCGGTTCGCAGCAAGCCGCAGTTCAAGTGCGAACAGTGCGGAATGACCTTTGGCAGCAAGTCGGCGCACACCTCGCACACAAAATCGCACGCAAAGAACGCGGATCTGCTGCTGGGCCTCAAGGGCAGCACCTCCAGCAGCAACAGCAGCAGCAACAGCAGCTCCATCTCCAATTACAACAACAACAACGCCAACGTCAACGCCAACACGCCGCCCATCGAGCTAAACGAGGCGGGACAGCCCCTGGGCGGCATTCCCAAGAGTCCGACCATCAAACCGCTGGCCAATGTCGCCGCCGGCGCCGATCCCTATCAGTGCAACGTTTGCCACAAGACATTCGCGGTGCCCGCGCGTCTGGTAAGTGTATTCGTATTCGTCATCATAACAATGACAATTTTTTTTATCTTAATTTAAGTTTTTTTATATCTGGTTTTAAGAAAGATAAATCTTGATTTAAGTGTGAGTATTTCAGGATTTTAGTATTTTGATAATAGCAATTTTTCCATCTTAATTTAAGATTTTTTTGTCTTGTTTTAAGACAGTTAAATCTTGATTAAAGTGCGAGAATTTTAGTATTTTAGTATTTCCAAATTCAAAAAATTAGTTTGCAAAGCACTTGATAATGCAAATTTTGATATCTTGTTTTAAGATTTTTATATCTTCTTCTAAGAGAATTAAATCTTGATTCAAGTCTGAGAATTTAAGTATTTTAGTATTTCCAAACTCAAAAAGTGAGTTTGTAAAAGACTTGCTAATGCCAATTTTGATATCTTTTTAAGATTTTTATGACTTGATTCAAGAAAGTTTAATCTTAAATCAAGATTTTTTAAACTTTAACATTTTTAAAAACGTAATTTATTTTAAAACGAAATTTTACGTGAAATTGAAATGTTATAGAGCAAAATGAAAAGAAAAGATAAATGAATAAAATATATTTAAGAAAAATATATAGTATATATTCAACAAACAATCTCAACTGATGTTCACTCCCCACTTTTGAATTCTTCCAGATCCGGCATTATAGGACGCACACCGGCGAGCGTCCGTTCGAGTGCGAGTTCTGCCACAAGCTGTTCAGCGTCAAGGAGAATCTGCAGGTGCATCGGCGCATCCACACCAAGGAGCGGCCGTACAAGTGCGACGTATGCGGCCGTGCGTTCGAGCATTCCGGCAAACTGCATCGCCACATGCGCATCCATACGGGCGAACGGCCGCACAAGTGCTCCGTCTGCGCCAAGACCTTTATTCAGTCCGGCCAGCTGGTGATCCACATGCGCACCCACACCGGCGAGAAGCCGTACAAATGCCCGGAGCCCGGCTGCGGCAAAGGCTTCACCTGCTCGAAACAGCTCAAGGTGCACTCGCGCACCCACACCGGCGAGAAGCCGTATCACTGTGACATCTGCTTCCGTGACTTTGGCTACAACCACGTGCTGAAGCTGCACCGCGTCCAGCATTACGGCGCCAAGTGCTACAAGTGCACCATCTGCGACGAGACCTTCAAGAACAAAAAGGAGATGGAGGCCCACATCAAGGGCCACGCCAACGAGCTGCCCGAGGACGAAGTGGAGGCGGCTGCAGCGGCAGCCGCGGCTGCAGCGACAGCGGTCTCCACGGTATCCACCTCCACCTCGTCCATAGCGAGCAATTCGGAGAGCAGCAACAATTCGCCGCCCAGCTCGCCGCCAGCGTTGGCCAAGAAGCCACGCCAGCCACGTGGCGCCAAAGCAGCGAAGGCAACAGCTGCCGCCACATCCTCGCCACTCTCGCCCAGCTCCGTTTCGTCGGTTTACTCGCCGTTGAGCAGCCAGGCCTCGCCCCAATATCTGGCCGCATCGGCGCCAAACGAGCCGGACGGACTGAGTCGGGACAGCGGCGTCTCCAGCGCCCAGCTGGTGACCAGCTATCCGGATGAGGAGCTGCCCACGGATCTGAGCATGCAGCAGCAGCAACAGCAGCAGCAGCCAGCGATGGTCTATTATCAGCCCAGTTTAATGGAGCTGCAGCCACAGCCAACGACAGCCGGACAGATCATTGATCCCGCGCTGCTCGAGGCGGCCAGAATAGCCCGGGGCGATCAGGACGCTGACGATGAGGACGTCAAAGCGGCCGCCTGGCAAATGGTGCAGCTGCGACGGGGTCATGCGGCGACGCCACAGCCCCAGCCCCAGCCCCAACCCCAACCCCAACCCCAAGTCCAAACCCAAACCCAACAACCACAACCACAAGCACAAGCACAGCAGGAGCCACAGCAGCCGGCGCTGCTGGTCAGCGATCTGGCGGCCAACTACGATGACACCCACGAGGCGAACGTGCTCATCGAGCACTTCAAGCGCGGCGATCTGGCGCGTCATGGACTCCACAACGGCTATGTGCCGGTGCCCATGTACGAGTAAGTAGCTCCTACAAAATGATATCAGTGCAGTCGGGTGTAACCGACTGCGCCATACTCGTACACAGTACGAAAACGGTCTTAATTCTGATTGTTTTTTGGTAAAAATTTAAATTTAATTAATTTGTGGGGATTTTTAGATAAATATGCTGACTAGCTCTGAAATAGTAAAAGTTATGGATGCATAATATATATAAATCAATTTTATCGTTTTGCCACGCCCACAGCAGGCGTAGCCAAAATATGTTTGTGGGTTCGTTAAAGCAGATCATCAGTAATCTGACTGCTAAATTTCGATGGTCTCGCTTTAAAATTGAGAGAGATATATAGATATGATTGATTTGCCACGCCCATTATGGGCATAGCCAACTAATTTTTGTGCGATATTAAGAGTAGATTATTAGGAATCTGTCTGTAAAAATTATATGTAACTAGTTTAAAAGCTGAGATTTGATCAATTTGCCACGCCCACAGTGGGCGTAGCCAAAAAATGTTTGCGGGATCTTTAGACAAGGTCAGCAATAATCTGTCTGCAAAGTTTAATATAACTAGCTTGCAAACTAAGCGAGATATGTAGAAAAATATATTTATAGTTTCTGCTTAAAAAAACTAAACTGATTTGAAACCATTTCGCTGCTTGCAGATCTGCCCTGCCCAATGCGGATATTGTGCGTCGCGTCGAGGCGGCCATTGGACTACGGTCCAGCACGGAATCGCCGGAGCGCAGCTCGTCGCCGGAGAGCGACTCCCTGATGATGGCCGATCGGAATGTGATGACGCTGCCGTTGCGCAAGCGCAAGCACTACATGAACGAGGGCGAGGCCAGCAGTGTGGGGGGCGGCAGCGGTGCCGCACACGGCGCCGGCGATGCTGCCTCAATAGCAGCAGCTGCAGCGGCGGCGGCGGCGGCAGCGGCAAGCGGCGCAGATGGCGCCAACGCTGGCGGCGCAAAGGTGATGCGCATGAGCTCGGTTATCCAGTTTGCCAAGGCCTCGTAGTGGGAGCGGCAACTAATCAGCATAAAGACTGTTCAACAAATTCTAACTGAAATTAGTTTTACTTTAATTGATGTTCGTATTTGTGTTTGTTTTCTTTTTAGCAGCGAGAAATGCCAAAAGTATTATAAAAAAAGAGAAGAAATTTGTTTAAAAAGAAAGAAAAAAAATGTATCCTATTACGTTTATACATATATGTAATTTTAATGTGTGGATTTTGTTAAATGTTTTCTTTTTTTAAAATTTGTTTGTGCGTTGTATTTTATGTTTTAAGTCACATTACAACAATTGGCATTGAAATTTCACATTTAAACAAAGAGAAAGTCCAACCATGAAAAAAAAGAAAGAAGAAAAACAATAACAATAATAAGCTACATTTAAATATTTATGCTAATTAAGGCCATATTGGCAATATGCAGCAGCAGCAGCAAATAAACAATTAATATACATACATATAATTCTAAACATACATATTTATAAATGCAATTAAATAATTATGTAACTAATGCGCGCCCATAAAATCATTATATGATTAAGTAATCAAAACAAAAACAAACAAAAAAAAATAAACTCAATTTGATATGCATTTTATATTTTATACAAGCAAAAGAAAATTTGAAACGAATTGAAACGAAAGAAACAAACATCATGCAACAAAATTCACTTAAATGTAAATCACAACAATTCAATACACTATTTTACTATATGGAGAATAATGAACTGATAAGCAAAGAGCAAGCAAGCATAATTAAGTTTACATTTAAAAACAAAACAAACAAAAAATGTGGAAAAAACTATGTAAAAACGCATATTCAGAGTGCGCCATAAATCATTTTTTGTAAACGCTAAGTAATATACATATAGTTATAAATTGTAGCATGAAATATTACAAGCAAGCGCAAGCGAAATAAAAACAAAATGCGTAAAAATAAAATAAAATTTAAATTCAAATTTAGGCAACATCAGGCGGGAAATGTAAAGCGACACTGCCAATTTGGGTAAGTTGTCCACGTTTTCCGTGAATGGCAATTAATCAATATACATCGATATATTGTGTTTAGCAACTCTTCATTTGCAGAAGATTAGTAAAATGCGCGGGCGAACGAAAATTTACGAACGAAATAAGTGCAAAATTAAAATAGTGATCAATTAATGTGCCGATCATATGTTTAAGATATTTAGCAATCAATGTTTGTGGTAATTTAACATTATTTAGCTGCAAACTTTGCAAAGTTACGAACATTTAAATGCTTGACCAATGTAAAGGGAGCCTTACCAATTGAAGCTACCATGTGAATGTTTTTCATTAACGGTTATTGTATTGCAGTTAAAAATGTAATGGATTGTAAAAGACGGCTTATAAAAGACGTTAGGAAAATTTTAAGTGCACATAAAATGTTTTTAAAATATAGAATAATGAGATATCAAAATGCTTAGTCGAGGTGAGCAGTGCCAATTGGAGCTAACATATGTTAATGTTTTCCGTGAATGGCAAGCAATTGGATTTATGCGGACTGTTAAGTTGCTGTTAACTTACAGACCCGCGAAAAATTTGATTTGAAAAAATAAATGCAAAATTTAAATTTTGGTTATCCAACAATTTACAATTTTATTGCCTTAACAAAAGAGTTCATCTGTAAGTAAATGCTTTTACTATTTTGTTACTCATATTCCATTTATTGCTATATAACTGCAGTTCATTCACCTGTTTAATTTTTTTCTCTATATAATTAAATATCAATTCGATTGCAAGCTAATTACTGTCATATAACAACTAGTAGAAAGGGAAGAATTTGAGATAGCAAATTATGATACAATAACGAAAAATACAGTGTGTACGAGAGATAAGGCAGCCGGCAGAAAAACAACTATACACTTAAAATAATTAGTGGGAGCATGGTTGGAGGGGAGCCTATTACAAAACTAAACATTGTTTATGAACTAATAATGCAAATTGATTTAGCTGGTCCGCAGTCTTCAGATGCCAATATACGAGCAGAACACAAACACCACGAATATCATTACAATCAAAAAGAGAATGGCAAGCCAGACGGGAATCGTGCCTGCAATGAAAAGAAAAAAGAGGGTTTTTAATGTCACGCATAAGATTTGGAGAGAGATCGGATTACGTACGTCGCTGCGGCAGGCTGTGTATGCAAACTTTATTGTCCACGGATATGGAGAGCACCGCTGCCTCCGTGTCGCTTGAAATGGGCGGTCCCTCCTCATTGGTAATGGGCAGAAACTGCAGACCGGTCACGAACATGGAGTGAGCATGAGGAATGTGCAGCACGCGCTAGCGGAGAGAGAAGGAGACAAACAAGTTTGAATACATTTGCTGCAAATCATTTACGATAGATACGTTCACAAAAAAACGGGTGCAAAAAAAGATATGGGCTCGATCTTTAGAGGTCATTTGAATACAGTCTTAAATTTAATTTATTTAATGGATTTGCTAAAAAATGTTTTGGCTCCCATTATGAAAACTAAATTCTTGATTAACTTCTAAACTAAAAGTATAATCTTTATGAAATTTACAGAATTTATCAGAAGCATTTAAATCTATAAACAAACCAAAGGGCGAGTGGGGGCAGGCATCCAAAATCCGAAATATTACAAGAACATAATACACTAATTTTGGTGCCTATAGCTCTTATGGTCTTTAAGATATGCTAAGAAAACCAAGTCTTGAAATCGATTTTTATCGATATTAAGAAAAAGGGGCCAAACATCGGAAAAAATGAGAATTAATAGTCGAAAAGTCCACAGACGGACGGACATGGTTAAATTAATTCAGCTTCTCGTCGTGATGATGATTCTTTCTGTCTGTGACATACATTTTCACAAAACCAATATACCCTTTTTACCCATTTTCAATGGATTCAGGTTATAAAAAGAGAGAAATGAAACATTTTTAAGGCGTGTAGAAATGAAATTGGGACTTGGATGTATCCATATTGAAGGCACTCTCACCTGCAGACTAAACGCTATGTACATGGATACGCTGCCGGAGAACATGGTGCCCACGGCCACAAATCTGCCGTCGTCGCGAACGGCCAGCGATGAGAGGCTCTCGTCGATGGGCACCGCTGTGCGCAGTTGGCCGCTGGCGCAGTCCCATTGTTGGAGGTAGCCGCGCTGTTTGCCCACCTTGCCCAGCGGATTGGCGATGGTGAATAGGCGGTAGTTGTCCTTGTGGGCCTCCACGGTGCCGTAGCGACAGCGCTTGAACAGATATTTGGCACCGTCGGGCGTCTGCCATTGGAGCTTGTGGCGCAGCTTGGTCGTGCCGAGATCCCAGACGATGCCCTGCGCATCCTTCGAAATGCTGACAACGTATTTGCAGTCGGGACTGAAGTCCAGGTCATCGATTTCCTTTGTGTGCGCCGCCAGCTGTGCGCTCAGCTGCATCTGTGGAAAGCTCCAGATGCGCAGCTGGCCATCGGTGCCGCCGGTGGCCATCAGATGGCCATTGCCGCTGATCCGCACCACACGCTGCAACGGCTCCGCGCTGCCCAGAAAATCCGTTTGCACCACATCCGCCGCCTGGATATCAAAGTGGAGGCGCTGGAACTGCTTTAAAATATCCGCGGCAGTCGCCTGCTGATTGTTGTTGCTGCTATTGTTGCTGTTGTTATGGCCATTGGGCAGCGCCTCCACGCCCGAATGTTGTCCCCGCTGCCGCACCCCGCCGTTCTCGTGCGGCCGCTCGACGGGCGCCGGCTTCTTCTCCCGATCCGCGTCGTGCTCGTCACCCGAGGCGATGCGCGGCTGCACAAAATACATTTGACAATGCGCCTCCTGGCCGGCGCACAGATACGCCCGACGTCCGCTGTTGCGCACCGCAAAGTTCATGACCACATTGGCGCCCGTCTCGTGGCGCAGCACCTCCTCCGCACAGAAGTGGCTGCCGTTGTGGTAAAGCTCGTAGATTTCCTAAAACCAAATAAAAAGGGATTTAATTATGGGTTGCAAAAGCAGCTGATATTCCTAACAATTGACAACAATTTAATATATTGATCTTTCGAGGAGGTAATCAAAAACCTGTCTGCTGAATTTAATGATACCAGCTCTTAAATTATAGGACATATGGATTTTCAACGATTTGCCACGCCCCCAATGGGCGTAGCCAAAGAACATTTTTTCCATTATTAGAGAAGGCCGTCAGTAAACTGTTTAAAAAATATGCAGTCTTCTAGCTTTCAGACCGGGGAAGATGTGCAGAAATTATCCATTAACATGATGGCTCGATCGGGTGTAAATTTTGTGACCTTAACGGTGGTTTTTTAAAATTTCAAAATAATTTTTGCATTTTGTAAGTGGAACTTTGAAAATGACTGAAGCTAATTACACGAAAATAAAACTTTCGCTCATTTTCCAATCAGGAGTGAGAATTTTACAAATATAAAATTGTTAGCTCTTTGAAAATTAGTTTGAAAAACAAAAAGTTAAAATTTCCGGGAATCGAATTTTTTATTTCAATACTGTGAAAATTGCAGCTTTTTAGTGATTATAGTTTGGATCCTGTATTAATTGATGAGGTTATATATTTAATATATGTATATATAAAAATAATTTTATATAGTTAAAATTTCGGCTGTTTTTGCGACAGAACCTTTGTGTGTTGTTGCTTGGTTGCATTTGGCTCCTCTTTCAATCCCACATAGAGCACCCCTACGGGCCACATGCCACGTTAAATAATTCACCAAGGCCTTCCGTCTTTACGCTTTACAATAATATATAATAAATAATTATGGGCCCCGGTTCGCATTCGACACACTTACAAAGCCATTGGCAACGCCTGTTTTGCTGGAGCCGCCGCCGCCGGCAACGAGAATGTGTCGGCTGGTCAGCATGTCCACCGCGTACAGTGGGAAATTGACGCGGGCTAGCAGGCCATCGCTGGGCCTGCGTGTGGGTGCCATTATCAATAATTAATAATTATCGTTTGTTGTGGCTCTTTCCTGGTGGTCACTTTTTCTCTTTTTTATCAGCAAGTCTGAGTCAGGCGCATTTAGTTGATTGGTGGCACATATGTTTAGATGAATTTTTTTAGCTCTCGCACGTTTGTTATTTCAACCTAGTTGCTATTGTACATTGTTTACTATTTACAATACTTATATTTGTAATTTTTCTAATTTGTTTGTCGTGTCTGTGTCGTGAAAGTCGTCTAAAATCCACGTACACTTGAACCGATTCAGACATTCACTGAGCGGCGCAGCTGTTATTTGGCAGTCACAGCAAAACGTCAACGGACAGTGTTAACAGTATGCTAAACTGTTGCGAACAAGGTAAATATTGTGCTAACTCTTTAATAATTAATTTCAAATTTAAATTTGGGTGCACAATTTTAATTTAAATAAATTGCTGCGTTAAAGATATTCAACTATATTACAACAAATATGTGCAATTTGAATTCAGTTTCTCTTACAGCTGCACCTGCAGCTGTTTCTTATCGATAACTTATCGAATTTGAACAGCTGCTAAGAAACTGCAGTATTGCATTTGTGAGTTTGTCTGTGTTTGTTCGCACTTGCTAATCCCGCAGGCAAAACAATTTTAATTATAATGCAAGCGTCAACAAGAAATCGTCGAAAGCAGTCGCTTACGGGCGCGGCGAAAACAGATAATGCGCAAATTGCAAACGATATTGAAATTGGGCCCATTAAAGTTGAGCAGGACACCAGCACAGATTATGAGAGCAATGATGAGTCGGAAACGCCGGCTAAAAAGCCACGGACAGAGCAACAAGAGCCAAAGATGTGAGTAAACTATAAATATATCTATTAACATACAGTGGTTGCTCGCAAATTAGAACTTTTGGGTTCCAAGCAAGGGAAGTCCCACTTTCTGAATAAAAAAAATAATTACATAAAAGTATTAAAAAAACAGTTCAATTTCTAAGTTCCTCAAAATCACATTTCCGAGCGATGCCTGTACCTTTTATAGAGAACTGTACCTTTTATAGAGAATTGTTCCTGAACTGTACTGAATTGTTCCTGGGAACATTGCATTTATTTGGGAACACTCAGATTTACAATGTGCTTTGAATTTGTGCTGGTAAATTTTTATCAGCTAGCTAAACTGAGATGCCTCTTTTTAAACGTTTTAAAAAGAAATTTACAAATCGCGTACGATTGTGGTAGCGCTCCACAATAAAAAACCGAAGCGGGTTGAAAATGCAGCCTGGCTTAGTAAATAAACCAATAAAAATAAACTGATTTTTATTGTTTTGACTGTGATCTAAATTGATAATTCAAATGTCCAGTGAAAAAATGAAAAAGCGTGGTAAAAATTTCTCGGCGGAGGAGGAACTGACACTCGTGGAGCTCGTTCAAGAGAGAAACGATGTGCTGAACAACAAGAAATCCGATGCATTCACGTGGAAGCACAAGGAGGAGGTCTGGGCCGAGTTGACCGATAATTTTGTGGCAAAAACCGGAAAAATACGCGAATGGCGACAATTACGCGATAAATATCTGCACATGAAGCGCAGAGCTAAAGTGGAGCTGGCTAAGGAGAGAGCGAACAATTTATGCCTCGGTGGCGAACCCACAATTCCCATAGTTTCAACGGTTTCGGAAAAGATTGTCGCCATGATCGGCGACGCGGCACTAAGCCTGAAAAAAGCATTGGATAATGATGCAAGTAAGTAGTTACTGTTGAAAAAAGAAAACAAAATTTAAAATTGATTTAACAGGCACTTTGGAAAATGAACACAGCTTCGAGGGCGACAGGGAAATATTTAATATCGTAAGCGGAGATCACGATGTAAGTATATGCTATTATCAAATAATACAAGTTCCCAAACGAATCCGTTTTATAGACCAGCGGTATAACAGTCTCAGAAGATGATGTGACAAGTACGAGCTCCAAATGGGCGGCAACATGTAATACGGGCAATGTGCGCATTCCAATAGTTAAGACTAAATTGCCGGAGAAAGTTGCTGAACGGAAACGAACTTTGGAGGACGAACAAGTGAAACTGCTACAGCTACAGCAGAATTTCTGCAGGTGCGAGAATGAGCGCGCCCAGGAAAAACACGACATCGAAATGCTCGAGAAGAGGAGCAAAGTGGATGACGAAGCGCGAGAACGTAAACTGCGCATCGAACTCTTGGAGATCGAACTAAAACAGAAGAAAGCCAAACTAGATAAAAAATGTAAGAGTAATGCATGTAAACAATTTCTATAAATGTATTTATTTAACTCTATGTTACAGAAAACAAGTTAACGTGTGGTTGCTGGAAACTGGAATGTTGATTCTATTTATATTTATCAATAAGCGAATGTACATGTATATAATATATAATATCTGAGAACATAAAATTGTTTACTTACTGGTGGTATGTCAGGTGCAGTGCTTCCATGTTTAAACTGGGTGGTAAATTTATCATGAACATAAAAAAACGTGTATTCTTAATTTGATATTTTGTTACTTAATCTTATACTTTAAAAAATAATAAGTGCTTTACATTTATTTTTGTACAGGCATCGCAAGAGATATGAACGCAGAATACGACTAAAGTTCCAAAAGGATGAAACTATTGCGCTTATTAAAGCCATAGAGAAGAGACCGGTAATTTGGGACATGAACCATAAGAAGCATTACGAAGGAACTTCGGTGAGGAGTGCTTGGCGCGGCGTCACTGACGAAATAAATAAAGAGAGTGAGTTGTAACTATAATAATAATAATTGTAATCCTGCTAATATTAAACTTTTTTTTTAGCGAATGACTGCAGATCCGGCTGGGCATCATTGCGCGCCAGCTTTAAATACTATACTAAATGTGGAGCCGATTGGGAGTTTGGTGAATATATGGCATTTTTACCAAAATTTACCAAGCACCGAGGGTATGTTATATTAGTTAATTATTCATATAGATAATTTGACTTTATTTGCTCTAGAATAATTGGCGACTCTTCATTGGAGTCCGGCAATACATCTCCGACGAGCACACAAGAAGACAGCAGTTCCACCTTTAAATCAAATGCAGTATTACTTGTAAGATACGATTATAATTCTTATAAAAATTGTATATAAGTAATATCATTATTTTTTTTACAACAGTCTAAGAATTCACTCGGAAAAAGACGTAAATCGAAAGGATCAAGACCTTCAGGTTCAGCTCACTGTAAGGAGAACAGCTATTCCAAGCGCAAGTCCTTACCAGAAAAGATGGATCGCCCAAAGCACCCGAAAGATCCACATATGATCGAGGAATCTCCACGGAGACATGATCAATTACAGCTAGAAACATGTTCACCTGCAACTTCTGGCCAGCCAACGTTAAAAAATCTACCAGCTCTTCAATACTGGGACAGCTTGCTAGGCAGATTATCCTCAACTGGAGCGCGAAATGCAGAGATGGCAGTTACAGAATTGCTGCTCGAGCGGATTAAGACTGAGCAAAAGAAAAATTAGAATTTGGAAGAAAATACAATGTAAGAAAAAGCATACAAATTTTAATGTAATGAACTGCCTGGCAATTTTACCAGGCAGGCAGCTGTTAGCATTCACAGGCACACTTAAAGACAAAGCCTGATAAATTTTTAACATTCGAATTTTTTTTATGATAATTATTTTATTATTTTTTTTTTTATAAATTTGTATTGTACTTTTAATCAACAACTATCAAAGAGTAAAATTAATTGCTAATTTTGTGTGTCATATTTTTCTTTATTTTATTTTATATTAAATTTGCAATATGTACTGAAAATTTAGTAGGGTTGTTGATAATATATCAAAATATCAATATATCGATATTTTCTATAAAAAAATTCTAACTGCAATTTAAGTTTAGTTCAATTTGTTTTCTATTTAATATTTTGATATATTATCAACAACCCTAGTATATATCGCATATTTAAATTTAAATTACCGGCTTGGCGCGAAAGTACGCATCTCTTCTTCTTGTTTGTTTGTTTTGCCATTCGCCTTGCTTAACATAAATTGATGTCGATATACATTTCGTAGCAGGTTGGCATGTCACGCACAAGAGAAGACATTAATTATTTACAGATTGCTTGTTTATACTTTTTACAAATGAATAATTTCAAATGTGGAAATAATAATACATTTCAAAGCAACAATAAGAGCCGGCGATAATGTTCAACATCGGCGAAGTGACAAATGTGAGCTGCATCAAGACGGAAGTCGAGGATTGCAATAAGGCTACACTTTTTTCGACCCACCAATTAAACTGGCAACTGGCGCAGAACAGCAGAGCGCCAGGCATTAAGCGGGAGCCGGAATCGGATACGGATGCGGAGGTGGTGTGGCAGAGCAGTGAGGGAATTGCCAATTGGCGAATGCCAAGGGAACAGCCAGATACGGGTTCTGAGGAAACAGAGGTAAGAGCCAAAGATCAGCTCAGCACTGAGCTGAATTGCATTGCTTAAAAAGTGGATATTTGAATTAGTGTCAAAATAATGAAAAAAAAAACGAAACAAAGCCAAAGTAATTATTCTGCAATTAATAACTTAGGCACAGTGGTTGCTCGTTAATGATAACTATCCGAAATAGAAATCTGTGTATTCAACCGGTTCAGAAACGGAATTCCAATATTTTTAAAATCATAAATAAAACCAGTTATAAATTCAGCCGAACCGTAATCGGAACCGAACCTTTTTCTGTTTTTACGAACCCAACCGTAAACCGAAGCCATGTTTGAAACTGAACCAAAAGCGTTCCAATTATCAAGTGATTACTGTACAGCGAAAAAGTAAATAAAGCAAATGTAATTGCGTAGCAAGCAATTACAAAAAAGTATTTATATATTTATACACATATACATACTACATCTTAAAACTTACGTATAGAGAAACTCTAAAAAAATTGCTCACAAATTTTCCATGGCCAAATTTTTTGCGCCACTGTGGCACTTAATTGCTCAATTACTATTAATTAACGTTGCTACTACAATTACAAAATGATTGCTGCTTGAGATCAGAGTAATTTCCACTATTCCAAAAATTGTTTTTTTTTTTTCTTGTCTGGAAATTCAATCAATTTTGCAATATTTCAGTGTATATCCGAGTATGACGTGGACCTCGATGACGCTGTGCGAAATCGAAAATCTGCGTCCATGCAACGAATTGGAAAAAGAACTGCTGAAAATATATCATCGAAGCGTAAAAAACAGATGAAATTACCGGGAATATTTCGATTTTTTGGCAATATCGAAAGAGTAAGGCAATTGTAAATTGTAAATTAAACTTTTAATTAAAAAGTTGTTATATATTGCTTTTAGGTACAGGATGCCAGTGCTAAGCCGGGCGCGGTAAGTGCCACATGCAACGCATGCCACAGTCGTATCAAAGGTTTCGTCACGGTTACCTCGAATTTCATAAAGCATTTGCGGCTGAAGCACTCGGAAATCCATGCGGCATTCATTGGGGCCAAACAAACTGGCAATATCGAAACGCCCGAGCTGCCAGACACCGATGCGTTTGATCACCGGATTATGTGCTATATTATAGACACGGCAGCGCCCTTGTCGATCGTCGAAACGAATAGTTTTCGAAATTTGTTCGATGGCACCAATTTGCGGGTCTTGAGTCGGCCCAAACTGGAGAAGCGACTGGATGCACGCTATCTGCAAATGTTTAGCAGCGTTAAAAATGTGCTTGCCGAAAACAAATATGTTTGCACGTCCGCGGACATCTGGACGAGCAGAGATTGTAGTTATTTCGTCTATACCTGTCACTGGTTGGATCAGAATTATCAAAGAAATTCGGTAGCATTAGGATGTAAACGATTTTCAGGAGATTACGCTCAGATATTGGATATGATAAGCAGCATTAACACTGAATACGAACTGAATAATCTGAAAATTGTGGCCACAGTTACACATTGTAACTCAAATTTCTCAAGAGCTTTTCAAGAGTTCGGTATCAATAGCAAATGCTTAAGAAATGAAAATCCCTACGAGTTTGAGAGCGACTGTGAGGCTAATGCGGAGTCTGTGGAACAAACTTGCAATGTGCTACCAAATCATATTCGTTGTGCTAGCCACACTTTAAATGTGATCGCATCAACAGATTTTGTGCACCTGATCTCTAAAGACAACGCCTTAAAGGAGCGGCACACAAAGGTATGAAAAACATTTTATACTCGTTCACGAAGTATCCGTCTGTCCGTTAGAATGCAAGCTAGACTCTCAAATTAAACGGATCCATAACTCCTATGAAACCTTCAAAACTTTGTCAAAACTAAAACAATTTTGATGCTTGAGGGCATTTTAATCATAATTTATCCTCTAGATTAATTCCACATTTAAAATATGTTCATTTTTGAAAATTAAATTTTTTCGATTTTTTTTGTGAAAAAATCACCTACTCCCCCCTTATTCATTTTCAAAAAAAATTTTTTTTCAAAATTTAGAATTGTAAATTTTTATTTTTAATCGATTACAAGTGTCATAATTAGTATAAAAAACAACATTTAGCCTGATTCTGAGAGTGTCAAATTTTTGGCCAAAATTCATGCCAAAATTGACGAAAATTTTGACATGTAAAGCTCTCGGATGCATAGCTCCCATACTTCAAACTCCCATAACTTTGTCAAAACTAAACCGATGTTCATGCTTGAGGGCATTTTAATCATAATTTATCCTCTAGATTAATTCCACATTTAAAATATGTTCATTTTTGAAAAATAAATTTTTTCGAATTTTTTTGTGAAAAAATCACCACTCCCCCATCACTCATATTCGAAAAAAAAATTTTCAAAATTTAGAATTGTAAATTTATATTTTTAAAGCCAACTGCATCGTTCTTCTTGTTACTTTGATGGGCATATATTTTAAATCTATTTCACATTCCAGATTTTTGCCAAGTGCAGTTCGTTATGGCGCAAATGCAATTGCTCAAAATCGTCGGCGATTATCGCCACAGTTTTGGGCGAAGCTTTGGCTGCTCCGGTTGTAACGCGTTGGAACTCGATTTATGATGCCATTTGCTGCATTTTATTGCACAAGGATAGACTGGCTGAGCTCTGTAGCAAATTGTGCCTGCACAATTCCTGTTTCGCCGCCAGTGATATACAATATCTGGAGGAATATCGTATACTAATGGCGCCGATCGCATCTACAATTGAATTTCTGCAAATGAAAGACAATTTATTTTATGGCTGTTTAATACCCGCCCTGTCATCGCTTTGTGTTAAGCTGAAAAGAGTTTCCGATTCCTCGCAGCTCATCGACTTGAAAATTGTGGCGCTCGATTTGCAGCTAAAACTGAAGGAACGTTTTCTGAAATATTTTCGACTCGCTGAGGATGCCAACAATGCAATTATCGCATCAGTTTTATGTCCCAGCGTCAAAATGCGTTGGTTCAATGCTCTAGCAAAAGTCTGTCCGCACGGACGCACCGCGGATGATATACACAAAATAATTATCGCTGAGGCTGTGCGACATGCGAAGGCTACGGAGAATACCTATCAGAGTTCCCTGGAAGCCGTTTGTCCCAAGGAGAAGGATGACTTTTATGAATTTGATGAAATTGGTAAATGCAAAAAAATGTATAAATTTGCTTTTTACACGATACGTTCGAAAATTTTCAAATTTTAATTCATTTAATATATTACGATTTGGAAAAATTCATTTAAAAATATTTCTTCGAATATTTAAAATCAAAGAAAACAGTTTAACTTTAACTTTCTTATTTTAAAATCGTGTAAAAAGTAAATTAACAAATTACTTCTTTATGATTAAAATTCATATTTATTGATATATGTTTTTGAAAATCGCAGATGAGGCTTGTGAGACAAGTGACTTGGACATGTCGCAGCCGTCGCCTTTGCCGCCTACAACAAAACTGATGGACGATGTCGAGGCACAGTTTCACAGTTATCTGCGCGATTCGGGCACAACTTTTGAGGTGCTGGAAAAGTATCCACTGCTACACGATTTGGCACTTAAATATAATACGCCATTAACTTCTGCCGCGCCGATTGAACGTGTTTTACCACTTGTCAACATTATCAGCTATTCAAGAAGATCTGTTCCCGCCGATTATTCAATAGAAAAACTTATTTTACTGAAGGCTAATAGTAATTATTGAATAGTGAGTAAAATTTGATTTTAAACGCTTTTAAGGTATTAGGAATAACATTAACTTTTTATACATGTTATTTATATAGATGTTTTTCCAATTCGAATAGTATATTTTTAATTTATTATGCAAATGAGAACAATGTATTTTTAAAGTGAGGCTTAAAATATGATTTATTATTTTCTTAATAATATTTAGCAATACAATATTAAATTTACATTAGAATTTTATTTTGTAGCTGAAGCAGTTGACAAAAATGTTTAAATAAAACAGATATTTGAAAAAATCAAATTCAAAAACAAGCAATGTGTATTGGAAACCAAAATCGAATATGGGGCGGGACTTTTACTTTGCAGACATGAAACTAATTAAAAAGTACAAGCAATAAAACAATTCTTTTTATAGTTGGGTATTTATGTTTGGTGCTTACACATTTCTAATTCATTAAATACTATTATATTTTAAAAATAAAATATTTTATGCCATAAATTTGGGTATAACTGCAATATATTTTTGCTGTCATTAAAGCTATTTTCTTATTCTCCATTTATATTAAATTTGTTTTAAATTATAAAATTTGTTTTAAATTTTTTTTGTGAGGTGTTAGAATTAAAGGAATTTATAGAATTAATTTATAACAAGAATAGTTAAAATCATTTAAATGAACATGAAAAATGTTATTTCAAAATTGTGTGAAAGGAAATTCGTGCATTCGCACGGAATCATCCGAACCCTTTTTTTGGGTAATTTTTGGGTAATTTCTGCTTCTTCTCGGTTTTGCCAATCAGTGCAAAGAGTCTTCTTCAGGCACAGAGTAGTATTTGTGTTTACTTTTTTAAATACGAATTGAAAATTGAAAAAAAAAAAAGAAAACTAGAAATGTTGGATCAATCGAAGAAAACCAATATTAAAAATGAGTCAATGAAGCAGCCGCCGGACAATTGCAACAATTTGAATTTGACACGACGTGGTCGAACCCGTTATCGGGCGGCCCTTGCCCAGGGTCTGAGTCCAGAGAAGGCGCTCCTGGCTGCCGAGGCGCCCGTGAAAGTTGTGCCCGTGAAGCGTCTGCAGAGTAAAAAAGCAAAAAAAGCGAAAAAAGCAAATAAAGAGAGCAAAGCGAACAAAACGAAGACGGAGACAAAGCTGCAGCCGGCACAGATTAACCACGTGCCACAGAATCCAACCACGGGTGAAATTCAGCTGGGCTTCATAGCGACAAACAAATCGCCGCCGCTCTCCGCGGAGCACATGACGTTGCTGCAGGATGCGATACTCGAGGTGACCGTGGCGCATTCCACGGCAAACGTGCTGCCCCAGTTCGATGGCTGTTGGCCGCGCGGCGAGTGGCTGGAATTGGTCTGCGCCAATCGGAGTACGGCGAAATGGATTCGTGCCAATTTCGTGCACATCCGAGAGAGGTGCGGTCTGGACATTGAGCTGCTGGAGGCGCATCAGATACCCAGGCATCTGATCGACGGCTACTTTCCGAACAGTGTGCAGCTGCCGGACGAGAAGGTGCTGGCCTTCATCAACGCCCAGAATCCGGTGAACACCAAACAGTGGCGCATCCTCCGCCGTACAGTTAACGGTCCGCTGCTGCACCTCTCGCTGGCCATCGATGACGTCTCCATGCGAACGCTGATCGCGTGCGCCGGCGAAATTTGCTACTGCTTCGGCAAGTTGTGCCTCAATCTGAACCGATCGGCGACGTTGGGCAACGATGCTTCGTTGGCTTCTGTTCCGGCCAGCCAGGTTTCGTGCGAGTCCCAATCTAAACAGTTGTCACCCATCACCAGAAATCATGTGAACTCGTTGCTGGAGCAGCTGGACTTTGCCATCGATAGTAACAACAATGCGTGGACCTCCAACGCGGAGTGGAACAACTGGAACCACAGTGTGACTTCTCATATAACGAACACGCCCTAACTATAGAATCTAGAACCACATCACCAAAGATCGCGCTTTCAAATACAGTTTTAGAAATAGATAATGAAGTATGTACATATATACCACAAATCAAGCTGCTCAAATTCTAATTACAGAGTTTCTAAAAAGATTTTTGAGAAACTCTGCTTTAAGTTAACAAATTAAATTGTTAATGCATATAGAAACAAATCGTTATATTGTTGAATCAGTTAATATTATATACAAATATTAAATAACCGAATTTATACATCAAATACAAAATAGTTGTTTGTTTATAAAACAATTTTAAGAATATTATTAGTGTTCTTATTACTATTATTATTACTATTATTATTTTTATTAGTTTTATTATTATCATTATTATTGTTATTATTATTATTCGAATTATTATTATTATTGTTATTATTATTATTGTTTTTTAGAAGTTAGCTTCCCATTTAATAATTATTTTGTATTTTCTCTCGTTCTTTTTATTGCGCTCTCTTTTGCACACTTTATTTCCTCTACTATATTTTCATCTTCTATCTATCTATTCCTATCTCACTCGCTCTCCGCTTTATTTTCATAAGTCAGCTTATGTAGCTTCACTGAGAATCGCCGAGGACGGCGCAAACAGCAAGCCAATCTTATAAATTATTATGTACATACATATATGTATATTCATGTAATTATTGTTGCTGTTATAGTTAATATATTTTATTGGCTTATTTATGTACATACATAGAAGTTCAATACAGGACACCGATCCCGGATGGAGTCACTTGGGGATCGCCTTGAGCCACTGCCAAATAAGGCGGCGTTGCAGCCGTTGTTGATCTCGAGTGGTGTCAATTTTTCATGCACATTGTACGTCAATTATGGTTTTTATCACCACCCATTCTTTCTTCTTGCTGTTGTTGTTGTTGCTCCATTGTGAATCAGCCGCTGGCAGCATCTTTGTTTCAAGCGGCGCTTTGCGTTTTGCTTTTGTTTAACCGCAAAAGGTAAAGCAACAAAAACAAACAACGACGCGAAGGAGAGTGGGGAGCGCGCAATCTGCAATTGCTCTGTCGGCGCTACCGGACAACGTGATTAATAAACAAGTAAGAACGTTGCAATCGGGTGTAACCGATCGCGCAATACCCGTTCATGGTATAAAAACACTCAAAAAGGTCTTCATTATTATTATTTGAAACATTTTAATTTTGGGACATTAGTATATAGATTATATGGATTTGTCACGCCCCCTGTAGACATATCCAAAAAAATATTTTTGCCATATTTAGGGATATCATTAGAAACCCGTCTTAAAAAGTGTAGGAATTTAGCTTTAAAAATGAAATACATAAATAGATATAAGCATTAACATATAAGCAGGCCGGACATTCTATAAACCCAATACACTCTTTTCACTATGTGATCGAGTATAAAAAACGAGGCAAATTCAAATTAAACGCATGTTTTTTTTATAATATTTTTTATGACTGCCAAGTGAAAATGAAAATTGTCGCGCAATTTGTTAGGCGCCCCACAGATAACATCTGTCTACGCACCTAAACGTGTTTACCCCCCTCACACGGCGACCCTCCCCCTTCTGGCTGCTGTGATGCGTCTGCAGTTTCAAGTTTTACAGCAATTCGATCAAATTTCACTTTTATGTGATCTCAATTTGATTTGTCATACATACATAAATAGATCTGTATGTATGTATGTGTGTGTGTATGTGTGGTAAATTTCAACTCTATTCACCTCTTGGTCTAATAAGCAGAAAGGTAAACTAATTGAGCGAACGTAGGTGGAAAATTTCGCTGGTACTTTGTTTAATTGGTTTTTGTTTTGACGTGGGTTTTTAGCTTGTTAAGTCAAAGTTCAATGCACTTGCACTGTTACTGTTAATAATGTACATACTTTTACAGCTATCACCCATAGAAGTAAACGCTATCTCTAGTGAACTGCACGCACTTTGCTATTTCTTGATTTATAGTCTTTGCTACAGATAAGCTAAGCTAAAAAGAATAAAGAGCCACTCAACAGAAATCTTCTTTTGCTGACTCAAGCACTCACACCTATTGAGTTCTTTCGTAATAAATCCAAGCGAATGATTTCATAACAACAATAACAATGCTAACAAATGCCCCAATTGAGCTGTGGGATATTTGTTTGACCTGCCGAAAAAAAATAATGTATGCTCATCATGTCAACTCTCTTTACCCCTGGCATTCGTTTCACTCTAAAAGTGCCATCGACCGGTTTGCCTAACAACCGTTTTATTTTGAAATTGTCTTTTGAATTTTTAACCGTTTGCGCCGAACAACGCAGCTGTAACAGTATTGTCATCTCACTTGCGCCAATGGGCACACAAAGCAAAGGCGCCTGGAGCAGCTTCCCTTTGGCAAACAAAAGAGCATAGCTGTCAATGTCGCACAGTGGGCCAGCGCAAACAGCTTAATGTATGATTTAAATTTATAATTGTTAAATTGTTAACAAATTAAATGCATACTGATTATACCAGTTGCTCTGAATGAGCAGCAAATTTGAGTGACTTATTCATCGTTATCATATATTTTGTGCATCGAGCCCACTGTGCCGACTCTCCTGCGATCGACTACAAAGCAGCCTCGACGGCGCCTCAGCCGCTCAGTCGTTAAATTTACGCCGACACGATCGTTTCAATGCGCTGAGCGCCGTTTGAAAAATACATTTAATAATACAATTAAAACTGTTTTTGTGTAAAGTTAACAAATTATAAAAGTGTGTGTTTAATTTTTATCAACGTCACAGTACATTGTGGATATTAAGTGTTTTTTCAATCCGGTAAGTACACAAGGAGTCGCACCTGGAAACTGGAAAGTTTTATTCGGTTCACTGCAGTCCCTTTTTTGTCGTTGCTTTTGCTGCTGATGCTACTGCGCAAATGCAATGGCAACAACAATAACAGCTGCACAACGCCGACGCCAATAACTTTGCAGCTCTTTGATTTCGCTGTTGTCGTTGTTGTTGTTGCTTTTGCTTTTGCTGGTTGTCGTTGCCCCGACAGCAGGCGCTGCTTTTCCTTTTTCCTTTTGCCCACGCTTTGTTGCTTCCAATATCCAGTATTCCAGCATTGCAGTTCTTGTTATTTTGCTGTAATGAGCAACTGCTGTTGTTGTTGTGTCTTCAGCTGCTGTTACGGCCTGTCACTCTTCTTATTGGCATTGCTCTTTGTTTGCTGTCGTTTGCTGTTCCTGCGTTCTGCAAGGGCGTCTTTCACAAGTGTTTTATGCATTTCGCCTGCGGCTGTGGGCAGATTTGTAACGGAGCAGCAAAATAAAAATGTGCCGATAAAAGTGTGTAACAAAACGAGGGGTGTTTAATAAATATGCGATATTTTATAGAATATTTATTAAATACATCTTTTGAGTTTTTTATTACTATCTGTGGCTATGGGTATAACAGTTATGTACCAGATCTTTATAGTGCATATAAGGTAAATAGGGGTGTTTATAAAATATATCGATTTATATATACATATGTATATTAACTTTGCTCTCTATTTTATATCAATCAAATACTTTTTATGCTTTTGCTAAGATAGTAATCAGTTATTAAGCCTTTATATTTATTTCTAAAACTTTTTTAAAAATCCTTT
This sequence comes from Drosophila nigromelanica, assembly GCA_004149465.1. Classification (NCBI taxonomy): domain Eukaryota; kingdom Metazoa; phylum Arthropoda; class Insecta; order Diptera; family Drosophilidae; genus Drosophila; species Drosophila nigromelanica. The sequence goes on from SCDS01000781.1 coordinate 41,668, forward strand.
TCATTTCAAACAATTAAATTATATGAGAGTTTGTTTTATTAAGTTTAGTACAAATATTATATTCGCCGTTACACTTTTATATTCTATTAGTTTAAAAATTTTAAACATTTTTATTTTAATTTGCAGTAACAACTTTAATCTTAATTTTTGTCTAAACCCAAACGAATCTACAAAAATGGTGAACAATACCGTTGATACCGAAGGTAAGTTATTATTTAAGTTATTTAAATTTTCCCACAGTACCTAAAAGTGTGTGTGAATTTTCTTTTGATTATTTTTAGGTTAAATTCTTTGTTATGTTTTTTTTGTTGTTGTTGATTTCTTACTGTTAACTGAACAACAATTGTTTGTGTCTTCTATGGATAAACACGCCCTGCCCAACAAGTTCGCAATTCGAATTTGCTTTTCTTTTGCTTTTGTTTTTTGCACTGCTCTTTTATAGTGCGGGCGGAACAAAAGATGCCACGCCTCGTTGCATTACAGATGGGAGTTGGTGTTATAAAATTTTTGAGGGTATTTTGCCTTTGCTTTGAAGTTCGTAACGTATTTTGAGCCTATCAAAAATGTGTATTTTAAATAAATATTTATAGAAATAAGCTTAACTTGGGAGTTTATTATTAAATATCTTGGTGTTTTTATGAAAATCATTTTGGTTTATTTTTATTTCTTAACTAAATATACATATATGAGGTAAATTATATTTTTAACAATTGAGCTGTCAAAACTGAAGCTACTAAGTATTCGACAGATACATCTGCAAGTGTATTTAATCTTCGACTATCCATAGATGTGAGTGTTCTCTCTTGCTGCAGTTTGCTGAGGGCTGTGCAGCATTTGCATAGCAATCATAAAAATGCAATGCAAATAAAATGAAATTCATGCGCTGTGCACTTTTTGAAGTTAAGCTGGCATTGTTGGGCGACCGGTAAAAGTATCTGCTGGATGCAAAATACAAAATGCTAAGCAAAACGATGGCGCCGCAGTTGTTGCTGCCACTGCCGCTGCTTGTTGCAAGTCGAGTGGCATAGATTACGCGCTATTGTAGCCTAAATACGTTGAATGGCGCATCCAGCAGCTAAACTAGACAACAAACTGCAACTCGACAGCATAAAGTTGCAACTGGCACCCCTCCCACTTCATTCCTCCCCATCTCGCCAGCGGCATTGTGACAATTTTATTGGAAATGACGTAAAGTGTTTACGACGCTGCTGCTGCTGCTGCCTGTCGCTTGGGCTCTGCTCGTATTATTATCTATCTTTTCTCGCACACAATAGCCTGCATTAAGATATTGTATAAAAATACTATGTGCACAGATTTGCGGCAAATTTGATGCCAGTGGCGTTGTCGTTACCGGCGAAGCTTCACTGCAAATAGTTTTTGCTGAGCGATGCAACATTTAGGTGCAGTGGTATCCAAAAGATACTTGCCGAATAGTTAGTCAGATATATCTTAATAATGTTAGTTTCTTTTGTCTGAATTTGTCTAAAATTTATATCTGAAAGATATAGTCGCAACCGGTTTTAAGCTTTAGTTTTATCTATGAAAATTAAAAATAATCCTATAAATTAAATGACAATGCACTAATTACAATTTTATAAATTTGGCTAGAGTATCTATAAGGTACTTGACCTATACCTATTTTTACTAGACCTACTAATATTTATATTTTGTCTATAAGAAATAAAAAATACTAAAAACCATACTCATATACTAATCGAAGATGAAATTATTTATTTATGAATTCTTTAAGATAAAATTGCGCATATTTGTGGCATTTGCTTTACTTGCATCTAAGAGCTACCATAACTCGTAGTAATGCAATGCATAAATTCACAACTTATTATTTATAAATTCCATCCTGGTATCATAAGCTACCTGTATACTAGAGAGACTTTTACTATTTGCATCTCTCTGTTTCGCATAAGTTATATGCACATTATAGCCTTGTAACTATAAGATACTTTTACCTATGCATTCATAAGCCACAAAATGTTGCCTTACACAACAGGTTTTTCTTAATGCCACCTTCAAAAATTATGAAGGCTTTCAGTCACCGTCACAGTAATTTCCCCTGCAGCTACTTATTAGGCAGCCCTTTTGGCCATTTGGCTTTTCTGTGCGCTGCATTTCGTAAATCTTGACTTGGCAAATTGTTTGGCATTTATTGTTGCCTTGTTGCCAGACGGTTGTTGCACCCAGTTAATGCAGCATGCTTGTTAGCTGTTAGAGTTTGGGATAATGCCATGCAAATCTCGTTGACAGTTCCGCTACCGGGTCAAAATACTCTAAACAAGCAACCAACCAACCAACCCATCGTCTGGCAACCGCATTTGATTAAACTATTTCTATTGATTGTCAAGTTCGGCAAAAACTAAACTGCCGTAAAAATTGATTGCTTTGGGAGCAACTTTTGCCAGGTTCAAGTTTCAAATGCGTGTAGCAAAATAAATTTGTTTTGCAATTTATTGTCGTGTGTGTGTGTGTATGTGTTTATGGGGTTAAAAGTTCCTGCAGTTCATTTTGGCCAGACAGAAGTATTGAGACGCATTCTCTCAGCTTCATTGAGCAATTGCATTGCAACTTTTTGAACTCTACTTGAATTTGATTTGCCGGCGTAGACGATAGTAAAAAATGCACCCAAAATAGGTCAAAATGGAAACGAAACTAAATTGAGATGTGGCAACACATTGATCAGAACGGAATTTGTATATTCGCTATTCACAAATATTTTATAAAAATTGACAAAGATGGAAATTCAATTATTATAAAAAATATAATAAATTAGAAATTAATACAAAAATTGCTTACCAAGTGAGAAATAAATAATAATATCTATTATATTATTTAACAAATAAGTAAATAAGTCTATAATGTAATTAAAAAAAATCTAAAAATATCTAATAATTCATGGTATACGTTCTTTGCTGACAGGCTAGTCACAGTTTTCTATTCATATTGCAGCATCAAGTCACAGTTTTATTTTTTGTGAATTCCATTCTAGAGCTGAATCCTGTCGCAGACTCCTTTTTAAAATATGCATGGGCGCCCGTAAGTAGGCAACGCTTTTTTACGTGCCGCACGTACAGCGCTTGAATTTATTATTGTCTGCCACCCATATGGTAATATATTGTATCTGTATGCGTGTACAGACAACAGACAACAGACTACGGACTTCAGGCCCGACATTTGGGCGGAATAATGATTGCAGCTAAACAACAAACGCCTGCCTAAGGATCCTGTTGACAAAGTTGCCCCATTTTGGGATAACCCGCGATAATCACGTGTAAATTACTCTGGGACGCACACAAACCCTGGAGAGTAGGCGGGCAGTGGTCGGGGAAGGGAAAGGTAAAGGGGAAGGGAAGGGCATAAGGGAAACACCTACAAAATGTGGACCTGCTTTTATTTATATATTTAATATTTGACTTTTCAATTTGGGGTGTTTTCGAAATTGGATGCTTATTAAAAAGTCGTTTTGTTATGCATGACAAAAAGTTGGACTTAGCTCGCAAATTGTCGCAACATTTTTGTCTTCATAAACCCTTCAAAACCCAGCCAAATAGGCCAAACAGTCGCAAAGACTTTTGTGCCAGTTTCCTTGAGAGCCAAAATATGAGTCCAGCATAACATTTTTTGTTTAGTTGTCGAAAGTGGCAAAAAAGAGGTTGATGGATGAAAAATATAGCGCAAGACTTGAATTTAAATATATAAAATTTATAAACTGCACTCACAGTCAAGTTGAATGGCAAAGGGCGTGTTTGCGTTTGCTTTTGTGAATCTAGAGATTTTTAAATTAATTCTGCCACTTTTCATTCGCACAGTTATAACAATAGTTAGAGTAAAAGTTATAGCAAAAGTTTTGGAAGAGATTATAAAAGAGTACCAAGCTACTTGCTTTAATTTAACTGAAAGAACTAGGTTTATATATATGTTTAAACATATTTTCTAGCTTCAGTAATTATTAATTTAATCTGATTGCTATTACTATATCGTATATAATATTATCGTTCCCACTGCTCCTTTAGTCCACCATCTTGTATTTTATACAAATCAGCTTTAGTTGATCAAATAAAAAAAAACCCTAATATAAGTGATATATAAGCTGATATATAAGATTCTCTTTTCCATTTCCCTTTTAGTCCGCATCTTGTATTTTATACAAATCAGATTTAGTTGATCAAATAAAAAAAATGAGTATTAATCACTGCCAGCGTGTAAACCAATTGCGAATTGTAAGCGCATCTTTTCACGCTTTGTGCGAAGTGTTTTCAGTTCACGCGAACTCATAAAAACACTGCTGTTTACGACATGGCCATGGTTAACATGCCAAACTAGCGATATTTATCAGGAAATTTCGCAGTTCATAAAATGGATGCTACGAGTTTTGTGTGGCACTCCCACCGCCCACTTTAAAGAGAGCACGAAATACAGAAGGGCGCAAGCTGTTAAAATCCAGTTTAAAGCTGTGAAGCATGCAAATCGCATTACGGGATCTACGTGTACGTAATGCGAAGGGGTACACGCCATTATTATTCCCGAGTAGCTAACAACTATTCGCTGTATATAGATTGTATTCCGTACCGACTTCAACAAGAACAAGAATAAATTGAATTACTTTTTGGGGTTGCACTTGAAAGCACAACACAGCGGCGACAAGTCCAACAAATGTAACACAAATAAGTAGAAATCTTGCACAAGTGATTGATAGACTACGTAAATACCCTGTTAGATAAAACAAAATATTAGAAAATCCATTTTAGAAGTATACCGAACCAGAATTTATGTTAAAAACAAGTGAAAGGGTAATGGCTCTTTTATATTACTTATACCTTGAAATATGCCATGTAACATACCCTGTAAATCCGTTTATTAGGCATAGATTCAAACCTGGAAAGAGAAAGAGAAACATTTCGTTTTTATAATTTTATCGCAATTATGATAATTAATTTTAGTTTCTTAAATTAAATACCAAAAAGTTAATAGGCGTGCATGCCTTGTTACCACCCTCAGCTACAGGGTATAAAAGGAACAAGGAGCATAACACAACTACGCACAAGATCTAGGCAAGTACATGCTTACTTATATATGTACATACATATATGTATATATATACCCATAGTTGTATAAATAATTATCTATTCCGGTCATGTCAGGCCAAACCGAAAGAAAGCAAGAGAGGGAGAGACAGGGAGAGAAAGAAGCAGAGCAAACGCACAAAATGTCAACGTCTCCGTGTCGTCTCAAACATGTCGCAGCCAAGTGAGATGGCATGCTGCTAAAAAGAGATGGCTGCAAAGGATGCACGAACAGCTCATTTGCAATGCCTAACGCATCTCCACGAGTGGAAACGGGGGTCTACAGTGGGGATTGCACTGCAAAGGAAGTTCGCCTGTGCAGTAGTTTTGCAATTTCTAATTATGTCTTCGCAGCAGCAAGTGACTTTTTGAGGTTAGGTCTTAGTCTGAACTCAGCAAAAAACAAACAACAACAATATGTCTACACACAAGTGTTCATTTGTTGCTGGTTTTTTAGAGTCGAGTAATCCGACGGTTAGTGGGGAGGGGGTTTATTTTTAAGCCCTGTACTGAAAATGAAAATGGGTTTAAGTCTTATTTGTATATATTTATAAATATTTATTTTTTTTGGACCATTTAGTTTTACAGAGTTTTACCCTACAACTGCTGCGCAGATTTAGTTTCTCTTAAATTGATCGATAAATATCGATATTAGGTCAAGGTTAGTTTTTTTTATATTTCGTAGACTGTAAGTTATTCAAAATGAAATTATTCATAGTTACGAGGTAAAATGTATATATGTATGTAAAAGAAATAACTTTTGTGAGTACAGGGTATCTCCTGGTGTGGACCACTCTCTCTAGTTACTTGTTTATTTGCAAAGTTTCTAGCCCCAACTGCTATGTTGCAGCAACAGCAGTATTAGCAGCTGTAGCCGCAGCAGCAGCAACTGGTTGCTGGATGTCACTTTGATGTCGGGGCCAGGAGGAAACTTTGATTACAGTCCCCGGGAAGAGGCACGCAATCAACAGATTTCTTGCTTATTATGCGCTGCCTACAGGAACACACGCACACAAACTCACACACACACCCTTACAACATATGTGTGCGTAAAAAGTTCCATTAAAGCCAAGCTCCCAAGTGTTTTATGTGTATGTGCCTTGTTAATATATGTATATACACTCCAAGTTCTCAACTATTATAAGTTTCTGTTCCTTTTTAATATATTAAGTTTCACACATCCTTTTCTTTAGATATATGCGTATTTATATGCGTGCGTCTTATTGTATATCTAAGGAGCTAACCGTTACACTACCCTAAGTAAAGGGTGTATTCAATTTGTTACAAAGCGATTCCATAAATAAGATACTATAAATATAAATAAAAATTCTAGTCAAAAGGAACTCAAAAAAATTAAACTAGTTTAGCTTAAAAAAATACTTTATTTATAAATGTTAAAGAAAATAAAAATATCAAATATTTTTCAGTATTGTTTCGCTCCAATAAAAACAATCTGAACTTTACAACAAGGGTATTTAAACATCCGCAATGCCAATGGTAACCTTTTGTTGTTGTTTCTTTTGTGGTATAATGTGCGAAATTATAATGATGTTCATTATTAATACAAGATAAACGCTACGTGTCGAGATTCAGCAAAATGCGATTTTCTCGCTTTGTGACTTTTTCTTTTGTCAAGCCCAAAATACATTTGGGTCAAATGTGTAAATTGCTATGGCTTCCCAAGTGTGTGTGTGTGTGTGATAATGACAAGTAGATTAGTTGAATATACTTAAGGGATATAGGACTATTTATAATGTCGCTTGGTTAAGCAGCTAAGCCTGATAAAAAACTTGCCGAATTTATTTGACATTCTCAAAGTCTTCTTACGTTTAATTCCTGTTATATGAAACAACCTTGACCCAGTTCATCTCCCCTTCCAAAAGGGCGCCCTTTGCCTAATGGCCAATTAATGACCTTTTAAAGGAGAGAGAAAAAAATATTGCACATAAATGTCCCAACCATAAACACGACTCGAACGCGTTTGGTCAACAGCAATCAAACGGTCACAAATTGTTAGCAAATGTCGTAAAGTTCAGGGTTCAAACTTCCCCCCGCTGAAAGTATGGCTACAGGCAATTACAAAACCATAACGCACAAATGTCACCGCAAAATGTGCGGTGAATATTTCAACCTGGCCCCCAATTTACCATCATCATCAGCATCATCATTATTGTTATTATTATCATCATCATTATCATCGTTCTCCTGGGACAAATGGTGCGTTGTACATTGAAGCAAATCGTTTGTTGTATTTGTGTTGCATAATTTTTGGCGCAACGCGTGTCAGGCGGAATTGTGCGAATTTTGTAAATCGCTTTATTATACCCTGTAAATTAAGCAAGGCTATAATTAAAAAAGAACTGGCATTTTATCTACTCATTTAAGATACCAATGTACTTTGATGTACTTCAAATATATTGAACTTTGTTATTTGTAATATATTTATATTATTAATTTTTTATATTTAAATTACAAACAAATTTTCAAAAAATTTTGAAAGAAATTAAATTATGAAAGAATTTCTGAATAATATATTTGACTAAAAGAAAGGCTTTTAGGAACCTTTTCAATCTTTTTAGGCTCAGTTTTAGTTACAGCTTACTATGAATGTTGCAACATTTCATTAGCACGTTTAAGATAGTTTCGATCTGGCTGCGAGGCATCTTCTAGTCGAGTTTCATGTCAAAAATATTTTTTTACTTGTGTTCGTTTGGGCTTTGTGTGCCGTATTCAACAATCACGTTCGCTTGACATTACCCAGGTCACTTCGGGATTTTGTGACCGAAAAGCTGCGACTAATGAGGCGCATGAAAATAAAATGCACTGAGCGAAAATTATGGTATTCACTAAAGGACACGTAAAATGTTTTCCTATTAATTGCTTAATGGCTGTCTAAAATGATCGAATAAAAAAGATTTATCACTTTAAAGTACATAGAAAATAGATTGAATTGCACTTTACCTGTAAGATACTACCTGGTAAGATATAGTCTTTGCAAGTACTTACATCTTTAGTGTAACGCTGTTGTATATAATTTAAATACGTTCTCTGAGTGTAAATGCTTGCTAAATTTGAAAATGATTTGTTTTAAAGGCCCTGCCTCATACACGTATATAACCGGGTCAGATAAATTGCTAAGATTTGTTTGCTACGCCTACAGAAGTCAGAGCAATTCGTGAATATCTGTTTATCTCCCATAACTTTGTAAGAACAGAACCGATTTTCATGTTTGAGGACATTTTAATCATGATTTGGCCTCTAGATTAATTCTGCATTTAAAATATGTTAATTTTGAAAAATACATTTTTTTTGTTTTTTTGTGAAAAAATCACCTACTCCCCCCTTACTCATTTTCGAAAAAATTTTTTTTTCAAAATTTAAAATTGCAAATTTATACTCTTAATCGATTACGGGTGTCATAATTAGTATAAAAAATAACATTTAGGCCGATTCTGAGGGGGTCAAATTTTTGGTCAAAAATCATGCCAAAATTGACAAAAATTTTGACATGTAAAGCTTTCGGATCCATAGGTCTCATACTTCAAACTCCCATAACTTTGTCAAATCCGAACCGATTTTCATGTTTGAGGGCATTTTGGTCATGATTTGGCCTCTTAATTAATTCTGCATTCAAAATATATTAATTTTTGAAAATACAATTTTTTCGATTTTTTTGTGAAAAAATCACCTACTCCCCCCTTATTCATTTTCAAAAAATTTTTTTTTTCAAAATTTAGAATTTAAAATTTTTATTTTTAATCGATTACAAGTGTCATAATTAGTATAAAAAACAACGTTTAGCCTGATTCTGAGAGTGTCAAATTTTTGGCCAAAATTCATGCCTAAATTGACGAAAATTTTGACATGTAAAAAAAAACATCAAACGTCAGCCACAGCGAATAACACCACTGCGTAACGCGCAAGGAGATTGGTGCAGGTCCTTGAAAGAAC
>SCDS01000782.1:0-23015 GCA_004149465.1 Drosophila nigromelanica
ATTCACTGGGTTTAATGTCTTGTTTTTGATATGCGCGCACCCGCGAGCCGCAAAAATTTGCCACCTGCGGGTGGATTTGTCCGTATTTTTAAAATTTTTGGATTTGCAAATTTTATTTTTAGAGCAGAAAATTTTACACGACTAGTTTTGACAAGTAGTGTTGTAAAAAAAGACGTGAACACATATAAAAATAAACACGGCTCAACATTTGGTCAATAATTGATAAGTGCTGTTTAGTACCCGCGCCGTATTTTGGGTTATTGACTTTGCGCCCCATAAAAACAGCCCATATATGTACGATTTTAATATTTGAAATAAATGTCATCACTCAGATGCCAAAACACGCGTTTTCTGAATGATTCTGTGCAGCGCTGGCCACACGAGCGAATTCTTAGCATATTTTAAATTATAGATACCCACAATATCGAAACGTAATAATTATCTTCGCCTTGTGAGTCACGATATTCTTGGAAATTCGCTGGGTTTTGTTAAAAGCGAAAACATTTCGTACAAGCAGTCGTATTTTGTTTAAAATTATCACATATTTAATAATGCACATGTGCTGGGCAAACATATACATAAAATAATTATAATATACTCTATATACAAGGCAGAGGATTTTCTCATAAATAAGTATTTTTTGTTGCCTGAAAATTGTGAAGAGGCGCCAACAGCACCGAGAAAAAAAACATTGACAAGTGTCTTTGCTGTGAACAGCGAACGGAAATGCCAATAAACGCCATTACCAGATGCCTATTCTACATAGTGTATATATCTACCTGAACAATGTGTTTATTGTGAATATAAACCAAAATTGCGATCTGTTGGCGCATTCATTTAATTGCTGCACATTTCACACACATAAATTGGTAGCAAAATTCGTTTAGATTAACAAATTTTATAGGCAGTATAGTTGCTTATCGATAAATGTGCATATATTTAATTATCTACTCTATATACACATTAGAAAAAAGGGTAATTAGACTTGCCTTAGTATTTTGGCCAGCATTCTCGTATAATTGGTACAGGGTATATTCTAGTCAGGCAGTCTCAAGGAGAGCATTGTTACTTAATATTTCTCAATGAATTTTTGCGTTTGGCATTGTGACTCAGTTTTATTGGAATTTTAATATACAAAAATATCAAATATACTTAAAGAAAAAAAAAATGTATTATAAATTTATTATATTTACTTGAATTTAGCACTTAGCGTTCCTGGAAACGTCTTTATATATTTTTTTGTGAGGGCAGATTTATAATACTTTTTATTTTTATTGATGTGCTTATCTAAAACCGCCGATTTACTGGATTTTAAAAGTTCAGCTTCCTGGAAATCGGACATATAGATGTATGTATTAAATACATATATATCTATATTTGTATTTGTTTTTTGTTGTTTATCAATTGGTTAACAGTTGTAATGAACAGCTGAAATATTGCTTCTGTTTGTTGTTTTTATTTAATTTTTTTGTTATTGTTTTCGAACTATGACAGTTAGTTATTCTTCTAATGATTTGTTGACACAAGTGTTTTAAAGTTTATTGACATCGACAAAGATTCCATTCACAAGCATTTTAAATGCTGTTACTAATCTATAAAAATACTACAATATGTATATATATTTTAGTTTACTTGCCTTTCAAAAAAATGGGACATTGCGAATTTTTACAAGCAAGCTGAATGTTGGATTCCTCGAAAATCATCAAAAATAAACATACAGAGAAATATGCTACATTAAGCGCACATATATTTGTTTAAAAATTTAACAATTTAAAAGACAAAATGAAAACAAAAATAGCAGAAAGCTTTTTGCGACCACAAAAACTTTTAGGGAGGAGCGTATACAAAATTTTCGAATGAAAATTTGCTCGCTTTTAATGTTCGGTGCTCAGTCTATAGCCGATAGGCAAGAACTCAAGACGTGCGATTCGAAAAAGAAATTTACAAAGTATATATACATACATATATAAATATACATATATATATATATAAAATCGTGCTCAGTATATACATAAAATTTGGCTTATTTTTCCGGACCTGTGCGAACCGGTGAAAACCGAAAACGAAAATCAAATCTAGTGTGGCCTTTAATAAATTATTGTCAATATTTTTGTAAAGATTTTGGCCAAACCAAAGCATATAAAATCAATTTATTTAAAACTTCAAAGCAAGCAATTGCCAAAAAAAAATTTTGGAACCTTGTGTGATCCAAGAGATAATAAGATTTGGGTTCAGTGAAAGGTGATTATGAAGAAAAATTGCAAGTGCCTAATAAAAAGAAATATATGTTTATAAAAATGATTATAACAACTATTGGCTTCTGGCCAATTAAAAATTTTTGATATTTGCTAGAAAACTTTATGACGTAATATTTGTTACAATGTGCGTTTATCTTTGAAAATCAAATCTTACATTGTCATTAAAATATAAATGTTTTATTACGTTCACCCGATCATCTATATATACATATTATATATAAATATAGTGTGTATGCATTTTTGTATGGGTGCTCTGTAAAAGCCAAATTGAAAATGACAGGCACATTTGGCATGACGCGGGAATTGGTTTTGCTTTGCTTTTGATTTGCGATAAAAGCTAATATACAATTTTGTGTATTATTCAAACGGTCAGTTCAAAGTTTTGTTTTGATTCACACATGTTAGCTGTTACCATATAATTTATGTGTCTGATATTATTTTAAAGAGTCTAATTAGTTAGCTCCCCTGAAAATGGGTTGATTCAAAATTTATAGCGCAATGCTTGTGATTGTGGATTGTTTACGGCCAAATCAATTTATCATGCAATCAATTTCTAATTTGTCCCTTGTGTCAAATAGTTCTATTAGTCTGTCACAGGGTATTTAATTTTGTTATATATTAAATAGCCATTCTGTCTGGAGGTTTTTATTTCTGTCAAAAATTGACTAAAAGATCGTATATATACAATCTGAATTAATTGCCCAAAATGATTACAAAATTGGCAAATCGTAGACGTTTTTATTTGTTTTTAGTTGATTTTATTTCTCTTTCAAATTTACCCCATGCTATGTTGCAGACCAATTGACGTATTCTCCTAATGGCAGACCAATGTCTAGACGCTGAGCAAATCGAGTGTCTGAGGTCACTATATACACACATAGGAATAGTATATAGTATATTTTTATATAAGCGACAGTGACAAAGTGCCGCTAGAGCGATCTTTAGTCCGTTCCCAGAGCATCATTGATAAAACGCAACTTTGTCTGTTTTGGAAGCAATATCTTTGGGGAGGCCACTTGGCGCGTCAGTATATGTATGTGTGTATATCTGAACATATATACATATGTCTATACTATACTACCTGCCAGATATATATATATATGTATATAGATCAGCAGCAGTGGAGCATCTTGTCGCACACACGCATTACGCAAAATGTTATTTTTAACTGAATGTCCGAAGCTAACTTGGCTATGGCCTGGCCCAGACCAGCAGCAGGTTCCACACAACTACACACACATGCACACAGACTCATGTACACACAACACACACACACACACACACACGTGGTCAACTGCAGTTTTCGGTCAAGCGAGTGATCAAAGGCGCCTGTAAAAACTTGAATGCAAGCCATCGTATTCCAATGTACACAAACGCCCACGTTTCGCATTTTTGAATGGTGGGTGGTTCTGTCTAGACTGCAAATCTGTTAGGTTTTGGACAAGTCATCACCAGAGCGAAAGATATAGTTTTGGTCTGAAGGCTGTCTGTTTATTGCTATGAACTTAAGTTTGTATATTTAACAAGAAAATGTCGCGGAAACCAAACGATAATTTCGTATTGGGCATTATTTTTAGTGGTTGTCGTCATTGTCGCCATTAGCCAAAGAGCGGCGTCATCGGTTGCCAACAATTCTGGCTGGGACTCGTTTGACAATTGAACTAAAATGAACCCTTTTCACATTCGCATCTCTTTGCAGTTAATATTTCGGCATTGAAATGTTTCCAAATCAGAATAATTTGGCCGCTGCGGGTGCAGCAGGCGATACCCAGCAGCAGAACCTCAACTACAATGGCCTGCAGCAGCAGCAGCAGCAGCAACAGCAACAGCAACAGCAGCAGCAACAACAAGCTCAACAACTGTCACAGACGGCAAAGAATGTGCGTAAGAAACCGTATGTGAAAATAACGGAGCAGCCCGCCGGAAAAGCTTTGCGTTTTCGGTATGAGTGCGAGGGACGCTCGGCGGGTTCGATACCCGGCGTCAATTCTACGCCCGAGAACAAAACCTATCCGACCATCGAGATTGTGGGCTACAAGGGACGCGCCGTTGTCGTCGTGTCCTGTGTCACCAAGGATACGCCATATCGGTAATATTCGAGACATAATACTTTTAATATTACTAAAAGATTGAAGAAAACTGAAAGAAATTCAATAGAATATCAGCCTAACTTGGCCAATTTTCATTATTATCATTATTGCAATTATTTCATTTCAATTAAGTCTATTTTTTGTTTTTCCTCACCAACAGTCCACATCCTCACAATCTGGTTGGCAAGGAGGGCTGCAAGAAGGGCGTCTGCACGCTGGAGATCAGCAGCGAGACAATGCGAGCCGTGTTCAGCAATCTGGGAATACAGTGTGTCAAGAAGAAGGACATTGAGGCGGCGCTGAAGGCGCGCGAAGAGATTCGCGTGGATCCGTTCAAGAGTGGGTGCAACGAAATTGATCAGCACTTTAGAATCCGCATTAACTTGTCATTTCCTCCCAATATTTAGCTGGATTCTCGCATCGTTTCCAGCCCTCGAGCATTGATCTGAACTCGGTGCGTTTGTGCTTTCAAGTATTCATGGAGAGCGAGCAAAAGGGACGATTCACATCGCCACTGCCGCCGGTTGTCTCCGAGCCGATCTTCGATAAGAAGGCCATGTCCGATCTGGTGATTTGCCGTCTGTGTAGCTGTTCGGCCAGTGTCCTGGGCAACACGCAGATCATATTGCTGTGCGAGAAGGTGGCCAAAGAGGACATCACGGTGCGTTTCTTTGAGGAGAAGAACGGACAGACGGTGTGGGAGGCTTTAGGTGATTTTCAGCACACGGACGTGCACAAGCAGACTGCCATTACGTTTAAGACGCCGCGATATCACACGCTTGAGATAACGGAGCCCGCCAAGGTGAGTTCCATCGATTCGCCCATCGAGTTACCAAACTAATTCGAACGCTTCTCGAGCAGGTTTTCATACAATTGCGTCGACCCTCGGACGGCGTTACCAGCGAGCCTCTACCCTTTGAATATGTGCCATTGGACTCAGGTAGGCATACGTTCTGGAATCTTCATCGGCATCTCAAGCGGAAGCCCGATGAAGACATCTTTCAGCAAATTTTATCGGCCGCGAAACGCGACCCACCAACGATTGAGGTAATTGATCTAAATACTCCCACCTTGGATCAGCCGGAGCTGGGACTGTTTAATGCGGCCCCCGTGGAAGCTTCAGATCAAGTGCCACAGGATATGGAAGCGGCTGATGCTGCAGACGAAACCGATGCCGATGCCGAGGCTGAAGCGGAGCGATTGCGCACCGAACAGGAAATCGATACAATTATCGATGAGAAGGTGCGCGAATTGGAGCAACTGGAGCTGGAGCAACTGAAGCTGGAGCAGCTGGAGCTGCAGCAACTAGAGATGCAGCAACTTGAGCTGAAGCAACAGCTGGCAGCACCACCAGAGCCACATCTGCTAACGGCCAACGACAAGATCAACGAGTGGATGAAGTCCAACGAACTGGAGCAGCAGCCTCATGAGCCCAGTCCCACTCCAGGTGAAGGTGACGGCGAGGGCGAGGGTGTCGGCGAGGGCGAAGATAGCGATGCCACCGAGGCAACAGTTGAGACACAGGTGGCCGCCACGGATGAGGATAAGACGCTGAATGAGCTGCTGGAGCAGGTGGCCGAACTGGATGAGATCTACACGGACTTTGTGATGCAGCGCGACACCTACAACAATACGGTGCAGAACGAGCTGCAGAACGAGCTGCAGAACATGGATCGGCCACCCATGCAGGTGGAGGACAGCTTCGATGATGCTGCCACCTATACGAGTCTGCAGATAGCATTCAAGAATCCTGTCCTTATACCCATGGACGATATAATGCCACCCACGCCGCCCATGTCGCAGTGTGCACCCGAAGATGCGCAACATTACGATGCTGTCGAGGTTAACTCGCAGCAGCAGCAGCAACAGCAGCAGCTGCAACAGCAACAGCAGCAGCTGCAACAGCAACAGCAGCAAGAGCTGCAGCTGCAGCAGCAAGAGCGGGATCATGACGAGGAGCAGCTGGAACTGCACGCTGTCATGATGCTGGCCGCCGCCGAGGAGGAGAAGCTGCCGCCGCTGCCGCCGAAGCGTTTGCGCAAGCAGGACAGCAATGCCGAGAATCGTTCGATTGAGGCGAACAGTGGCGAAGCGGTGCGTGAGAAGCCACGTCTGCCGCCACCGATCATCCATCCGAGGTTGGCCGATCTGCCGGCGGCACCCACAAAGCGTTTGCCGCAGCCGCCAGAGACCAAATCCAAGTCCAAGCCGAAGCCAACAACGAATCCCAATTTCAACACACTGCCGCGCCAAAAGAAGCCCGGCTTTTTCTCGAAGCTGTTCGCGCGCCGCAAGAGCAAACCGGAAATAATGCATCAGAGCAGCGAGAACTGTTCGCGTCTCGACACGAAGGCGACCAGTACACCCGCCAGCTTGGATAATCTCAACATGCGCGATCCACTGCGCGCCTCGCAGCGCTCCGCCAAATCGGGTCCGCTGAAGCCGGGCGGCAACGGCAACGGCAACGGCAACGGCTCAGCGTCGTCACGGAGGTTCGCCAAGACGGGCAAGCCGTGCGGTCGCAGCGTGAGCAGCGTTTCGGGCAAGCGACCCTCGTATTTGAATGCGGATGTGGTGCACATACCGTTGAAGGGGGACAGCTCGAGCAGTTTGCAGCAGTCGCCGAACGAGGCGTACTCGAATGCCAGCACAATGACCGTTGGCGGCCAGTTGGACAGACGCACTGCGTCCGCGCTGCAGCTGGCCGAGATACCCATCAGCGAGGGCGGCATGGAACTGGTGGCCATTGCCGATCGCCAGAGTTTGCACAATTTGGTCAGCTCGATTGAGGCGCACTTCAATGTGAAAATGGATCCCAATCTGGATCTCACCGAGGTGGAACATTTCGCCCTCTATACGAGCGTGCCGCCCCAGGCGACGGCCAGCGAGTTCGACGAGACCTCCGCCTACTACGCGGCCGTCGATGCCGGCGAGATCCTAACGCCCGATCAGGTGGCCAAACGCTTGGCTGCGGCCAACGGCAGCAATTGAGGCCCAGGAGCGGCTTTGGTGTTTGTTAAGGCGCGCCCGAATCCGGGGCGCCCCAAAAATTGAATATTGTCATTGTTTTTTCTTAGCCCTACGAACAATCGCCGTCTAAAGCAATTTGTGTGGTTAGCAAAAAAAAAAAATAAGGATTGGATGCATATCCTTAACACATGTTTACACTTGGCAGCGGGCGCTACTCCAGAAATTAAGAAAGCGAGCAGCGCTCCAATTTGTAATTTGTATTTGTTTTAGAATTGTTGTTGAATCGCCGTACCCCGTACCGGATTGGCATTCAATCTTGTAAGCGGTAGGCGTTGAACTACCCAACGAAAATTGTTTTGTGCAGCGAGGAAAATCGCTGCTTGATTTGTATTTTTGTATTTTTGTGTGGGGGTCACGCTGTAAATTGGCGAACCCAAACCCGATTTGTATTTAATAGAAATGTCTAAGTAATCTAAGGGTTTTTAGCAACTAAAAACCAAGTCAAGACTTGTCCATTGTTGGCAATTAAACAATTTGTCCCTTGCTATACTCTCTCTTATAGATCCAGCACACTTGAGGCGGAAACGTCAAAAGACTGGCGGTGATCCCATGCACCTGTTGCTGCAGCAACAACAGAAACAACAGCATCAGAACGATCATCAGGACGGTAGTAAGTTGAATAGCATTTTCGCTGCCTTCAAATCGGGGTCTGTCTTTTATGGTGATGGTAATGGTGATGGTTTTATCGTTCTCATCCTTGTCCTTGTCCTTGTCCTCGTCCTCTCGAATTCGAGATTTGGGGATAAAAATTTGTTTTTTTTGTGTTGGATCTATTGCGTAGGCGAAAAGAGGCGGAGTGAAGTTTTGTTTTGAAATGTGTCAATGCTACTTGAAGACATCAACTAGTCAATAGTTAATCAACTGATCCTACCTATTAAAGTATGCTCGTACCAAACTATGTTTCGTATACCAAAGACTTGGCAAGTTCTATGATGTATTAATCGAATAGACTATTAGTGAATATTAAAGTAACGCTAACAATCTAAATAAACAATGCACATTATTGAAAACTATGCAAAACTATACACAAATGTACTTGATTAAAAATGTAGTAAAAATGTATTTAGCAATATTGTTGTTGAAAATTTCCAAAAAATTAAACTTGTCGCTTTGCTAATTGGGTATGAAAAAAAAAAACTCGAAAAAAATTTGATATTTTTATACAAAAACAAATTACCGAATATTAAACGTAATCTTTCAAAACTATTTTATAAAACATGTAGATTAATAAAAAAAAATTATTAAAAAATAAAATATAGTTTTTATATTTGAGAGATAAAGAAAAATATAAACGGAGTAAGTTTTAAAGCACGACAATTTTTGCATGTCTTAAAAAACGAATATTTTTTTTTAATTTCGCTCTGATTTACTGCATATTTTGTGTTTTTTTTTATCAATATTTTAATGTTTTCTATTTATGCTGTATTAGTTGCTTTACGTTTATGGTTTAATTTTTTTGTTCTTTATTAGTTGCTTTTTATATTTTTGCTAACAAATTCCTGCACTGCTTTCAGGACAAAACAACATTAACTGTTGGAACGCACAGAATATACCGCCCATCAAAACCGAACCGAGAGGTAAGTAGAAAGTAAATTTTTTATCCGCTTCGAATTGAGTAAATTGTAAAATTATATATATACAGATACCTCACCGCAGCCATTTGGATTGTATCCTGCGCCTTCGGAATTGACGCCTTCGCCGCAGCCTTTGTCCCCGTCGAGCAATTACAATCAGAATAGCACACCCTCGCCCTACAACATGGCAGCGGCAGCAGCAGCAGCGCCCAGCAATGGCCAGCAGCAGCAGTTAATGTCACCCAATCATCACCAGCAGCAGCAGCAGCAACAACAGCAGCAACAGCAACAGTATGCGACTGGCGGTGGTGGCAATCTGGAGTTGGGCAACAACTACAATCCCTTCACACAACAATTGCTGGCACAACATCAGCAGCAACAACAACAACAGCAGCATCAACAGCAGCAGCAGCAGCAGCAACAGCAGCAGCAGCAACAACAGCAGCAACATCAGCTGCAATATAACCCCAATCCGAATCCCTTTGTCACCGCTGGCATTGCCACGCAATGGGAGAGCAAATTCTCAGCTGCTGCTGCTGCCGTTACTGCAGCACCAGCTGTTGGCAACAGCAACAATTTAAGTAATCTCAACAATCCATTTACCATGCACAATCTGCTGACGTCAGGCGCGGGCGCTGCCAGCAATCTGCAATGGAATTTGACAACAAATCACTTGGTAAGTTTACAAAATGTGGCCGCAAATCTGTTCAGCAATTAACGCATTTAAAATGTGCAGCAAAATCAACATACCCTGCAGCAGCAACAGCAGCAACAGCAGCATCAGCAGCAACAGTTGCAGCAACATATCACGCCAATGCACCAACAGTACGACAACAATGTCGCGGTTAATAATAACACCAACAATACCAACAACGATAACAGTAACAACAACAACAACAACAATAATAACAACAACAACGAGAATGGTCCAACGATCAGCAACCTGCTGAGCTTCGACAGTGAACAGCTGGTGCGCATCAATTCGGAGGATCAGCAAATGTTGCGCCTCAATTCAGAAGATCTGCAAATATCAAATCTGTCAATATCTACGTAATACCTTACTTAATTTCTGTTGTTAGTCTTAGGTCGAGTGTTTAATACAAATGTCAAATGTGTGTTTTTAGCATTATTTTTTGAATACGAATAAATTTATCATTTTAGAAGTAAATAAATCGAATAAGATTCACAACTGTATTTTATGAGATTTTAGTCACGTTTTCTGATCCTGCATGGTATAGAGTAAAAACTAATTTATGTTGTAATTATGGTAGGATTGCTGGCATTAGTTGACTTAATGTGAATCGCATAGAGGTCCCATTTGAATATGAATGAAAAACTTGTGTGGAATCGATCGATTTTCATCGTTGATTAATATTAACAATTGTTTTCATGAGATCATAAGCACGCTTTGTTTCTGATGTATAATGAAAACCAATTTCTTTTTTTAATTATAGCCCGATTGCTTTCTTTCAAAACTTTGAAATTATTAACTTAATTTAACATAAATAAAATTTAACCAGAAACAGAAACTTGAAACTAGAAATTAACAAACGGCTACAAAAATTTACACTAAGTGACATCTCATTTTCTAATAGCACGGCTGCTCATCAATTTGGTCTCGGCTCCGTCAACCCCGTTGGAAGTTCCATGGAAGAGTCCTCGCAGCTTCTTGACGGCACACGGAATGGTGGACATGGGCAGAGCTGGCGGAGGTGTGCCGGGCAACATGCAGTAGGCCACGAAGTGCATGAGGCGATAGGTGGCATGTTGATAGGCCTGGCTGTGCGAGAAGCACTGCCGGATGCGTTGACCCACCGTGGCGGCGAGACAGTTCTGCAGTGTGACCAGCTGTTGCTCCTGCTCCTTGATATCCTGCTCGAGCTTTTCCGTGTGTTTCGTCAACTTGCTAAGGTGTTGGTTAAATACTTGGTTTTAGATTGCCATTAAGCAGGGACAAAGGACACCATCCCTACCTGATGTGCCGCTCTGCTTCGCACCTGTACTCCGTTAGGTTGGTGCTGGACTGCTTCAGCTGATCGGCAATTAGGGCGATATTCTCACGCTGCTTCTCCACGTATTCCTGCTTCAGTGTCAGGTCGGCTTTAAGCGCTTGCAGCTGACCCGTCAGCTCCTCGATATCGAACTTGGCATCCTGGCACTCGAGCTGAACGCGAGTCAGCTGCTCGAGCTGCTCCCGCTGCAGCATGCTGGCCTGAAACAGTTCCTTCTTGGTCGCCTGCAGCAGCTCCTGCAGATTCTCAATTTCCTGCTCCTTGCAGGCAATCTCCTGGCCCAATTTCTGATTCTCCTTGTTGGTCTGGGCCAACAAAATGCCAAGCTCATTATAGGATAGCTTCGTCTTGGCGCTGTCCATATACGATTGCCTAAGCTGATCGTTCAAAGTTTCATTGCGACGCTTCTCCACGGCGAACAGCGTGTTGTACACATGCAGCTGATTGCGATTTTTAACAAACTAACGAAATATCGGATAATATCAAGAAGAGTAGCATTCAATAAAATTTTGATTGTCTTACATTGCGCTTGAAATCCTCCACCTGTTCGTTGAGGTGACGCACCTCCTCGCGCCGTCGTCGCCAGGAGCGCAGCATGATCGTATTGAAGATTCGCAAACTGGCGATGCGCACATCCTGATCCCCGTTGACTACGAAGCGAACGTTGCCCGGTCGCGCCGTGCACATCTGAGCCGCATCCTGCAGCAGCAATTGGGTGAGATTCTCATCCTTGATGGCCAGCTGACCGTCGTGCTGGGCGCTCGGCATCAGCGCCTTCGAGCTGGGCACGTGGGCCACCAGCTGATAGGTGCCCGTGCGTCGAGCCTCCTTGAAGTCCATCTGCGATAGGGATTTGCGTGCCCGAAAGTTGAGCATGGCCGCAGTTTGCTGTCGCTTCAGTGTCAGGTATGGAGGCAGTGCAACGGGCTCTGGCGCCTGCTTCGGCTTGGGCTCCACTCTGTAGGAAACCACGCCCTCACTGGACAGACTGGTGGTCAATGAGTTGTCCGAGGACGATGGTGTCAGCAACACAGCCTTGGGCAACTTCAGCATTGACAGTTTTTTTGTGCTCTCAACGCTGCCAAGTTATCATATCCAGGAAAATATGTTTAAAAATAATCTTGTATATGAAGAGCTTACCTTTGAAGTTGCTTCTTCCTGAAGTTCTGGGTACGACGTTTCATCAGTTGAGAACCGACAAGCGTCTTGTTGTAGGGCGCACGTGGAGAACTCTTGGAACCGCTGTTCTCCTTGGAGTTAAGCTCATTTCTACGTATACGCGGACTTTTCGGCCACATTTTGCCTCGCTTTTAATATATTCTCAAAAAAATAAAACTTTTAAATAAATACACAAAAATTGAGAGTTTTGAAAGTTCCTTTTTTTTGTAGCTGCCAATGCGTTCAGACTGTTCAGTAATTTATGACTGAAATCTTTACAAAGTTCTTCAAAGCATTTTTATGGCAGTGCCTACTGGAATATGGTAAACAAAAAATTAAAGCAATTATTTGTTTATTTTGGTGATTTTATTTTGAAAGAAACCAAACCTTTGCCTTGTTCAAAATAAAAATTGATTGCTTGCAGTTAATAAGTCCTTTGACCCATCGTAACTCTGTTGTTTTCCTTACATCCATTCACATATCGAACACCTCAAAACACAACCTTTCCCACACGTTAATCAATTTCACGCAGCATCCGTTCATTGATTGCGGGTCATTTGACAAATGCGGCCAAAAAATTGTTTCCTTTTTTTCACAACGTTATTTTGGCCATTCAAAAATATATTTTAACCCCAAAAGGAGCTTTTTTCCGGTTTTTCACCACAGCGTTTGCGCAGAGTGGAAAGCTTTTGTGGGGCTGCGGCAAGTTTTGAATTGGCTGAAAAAAAAAGTGTTTTTGGGCCGCTTTGTAATGGCCAACGGCGGCAGTTGGCGGTTTCATTGTCGTCGCGGCGCTGCTGGTAAACGGTTCATTGGATCGGAAAATTCCAGAAAATCGATTGGTACGAAATTAAACGTAACGACTTGAATTTCGAAAATGCAATGCTGTTGAAAATTTGAAAATAAATTAAGTGCAACCCATTAAATATCAAAACGTGCATTTATTGTGTTTAGCTGTGTTTGTGTATATTGTGTGTAAGTGTGTGGCTATTACGGAAAATCAAAACGAACATTTTCGAATAAAACATACCTTAAGTAAATATTGAACATCGCCAGAAATTCCATTGGGTAAGTTTTTGAAAACGGCTATAAATAATGTCTTATGTTTTGTGATTTGTGTGTTGCTGCTGTGTATTACAAAATACCTCTTCGCCCCGTGTGTCAATAACGAATATTGTTGATAAATAATTGGCCACTAATATATTCAAAATATTGCTGCTGTGGATGCGAACGATTATCAATGAAATGGGGTTTTCCCGAACCCAGTATCGAAACTCAATTCTAACTGGCTTAATTATATGGTCGATTCATGATTTAGTCTGAAGACGCAAGTCTTGGGAAAAAGTAATTAGTCGAAATAGTTTTGGCCGACGTCATCGATTAGTGTTTTATATAAAACTTAGTTTCTTTAAATAAGATACACGTCTGTCGCGAGCCAACAGTTCTAGGAAAGTTTACTAACGGATTCACACGAAAAGAGCTGCACTACGTGGAACTAAACAGATCTAAAATTAGTTATTACCACAATGTAAGGTGTGTTAATTTTTTAAGAAATTTATACAGTTTTATATAAAGATCTTGCATTAAAGGGGGTTTTGTCTTTAATAGGCATTCAGCCTATTTAGATATTGGCGCTACAAAGTAGGTAAACTTCCAACGAAAATAAAACTAGTTAGAATGCTTATGTAAATTTGCAAATATATTGACATTAAAACAGATATCAGGCATAACATTATAGATCAAACAAACCTGGAAGTCAGCTTCTAAATAGTCAAACATAAAACAGAAAACAGTTTTTATTGGGATGCTGAAGATTAAATACTCTATAACAAGTATTATGCAGTCAAGTTTTTTTTTTTATTTAAATATATCTTATTATTTTATTTAAATATAACTTTGTCAAAGCTGAAACTATTTTCATGCTTTTAGTTTATGATTTCATTTTAATTTATATTTAAACGTGAGAACAAAAAATTTCCTTCCAATTAGTGTCGCCATCTATGCGTGACAAAATTGAAATGCCCTTACACAAGAAAGGGTATACAGAAATGTAATGGCAATTGTCATGCTAATAGTGCAAGTTATCTGCAACGAACATATCCAGTTCTCCAGTTGAGCTCGGTGCTGAGCAAGTTGTGCAGTTGGCACTCACAAATCGCTGGCGCATTAATTAATTAATAGTCAGCTATACTCGAATAAATGCGAGTATGTGTGTGTGTGTGTGTGTGTGAGTATACTCACATTCATATGCAAGTAGACGAGTTGAGTTGTTGTTGTCGCTGCGGTTGCCATTGTTGATTTGCTATTCCAACAAGCCTTCGCGCAAAAACAATATAAAAGTTTACTTTGAGTCTGTTGATGTGTGTTTGTTTGTCAGTCTATCTGTTTGTATTTTTATCAGTCTCTGTCTTATTTATTTTCGCTGTTTCTAACAAATTGTGAAATTGTCTATCGTATACATCGATCCAAATCCAGTCAACCTTGATGACAAGCGCTGCACACGGAACTCGAGTTCCAGTTGCCCCCAACTATCCAACACTGCAGTTGCCACGCCGCTGTGATGTAACTTCTGGTACAAAAAAAAGGTGAAAAAAAGTAAAAAAGTGAGTGGCTGACTGGAAAGTTATGCGCAACTGGAATAGCAGCTCAATGATCGAGCTGAGCCGAGAGCATCGCCGGTTTCCGCATGGACGCACTCGCTCTCATGCTAAGCAAATGTGGAGCGTGTATCTGTGAGATACATGTGGCGCAATTGCGTCTGCGCCGATGATTCATGCACAATTCGGGGAATCCGAATCCGAAACCGAATCCAATCAAGTGCTACAAGCAAAAGCAACGTCAAAGCGACAGGTTTTTTATTCGTATTTTAGCCGCATTAATATGCCTAGTCAAAAGTTTGATTGCCAACTTTTGGGTTTGAGCATTTTAATGAGCATTTGAATAAATTTTAATTTCTGAGTAGCTCAAAAAAAAAAAAAGAAAAAAAACAAAATTAATTTCCACGACTTTTCCCCAGACATTTTTCTTCATACAAGAAAATGTTGGCAAATTAAATATTCTTAACACATCAACCAGAGCATCGCCCAGTCGAACACGCTTTACTTGATTTTCTTTTTTTTTACTTCATCAGCTGCTGGCCAATGCTTGAGTTCATTTTCATTTGTAATTTGCTCATCTTGTTTTTTTTCTTGTCGGTTATCGATACGCTCTTCGGACCTCAGACTCTGCTCTGTTTTGTGAGTGTCTTGAATTTTAATGCTATCCGCAGCGAGTCTTTGTCTTGAGGGCGTTAGCAGCGACCTTTTGCTTGTGTGTAGGTGTCTGTACGTGTATGCGTGTATTGGCCATAAACAATGGCCTTTACTTTGCTTCGCTTTAAAAGCCAAAGGAGACAAAAACATTACAACAACACAAACCAACAACAACAACAACAACAAGTGGTTGCCCAACTAACCGCTCAATTCTTACTACTTTTTCTCTCGTCTTTCGTTGCCCATTCGGAGCTGTGGCTTTGTTAGCGGCTCTCAAGCGTGTGACCTTGGGCTGGCACATGTGCCAGAATTGCAGATATGCGCTGGAGGAGAGTTAAGGTATTGTTTGTTGCTGTTGTTGCTTTTTTTATAGTGCTTGTCATTCTGCTCTTTCAATAGAAGTCCAATGATTTTGTCATACAACATGTAAATCATCTTGTATATTTATCAGATAAACAAGTCAAATATTGTGTCTAATTGTATTTAATCTTCGGTAGCTTAAATATCATTTTTATTTCTTGTTGATTTACCTTGTCATTTCTTAAAAGTCATTAAACAAGTTTCGTTCACTCTGGTATTTTTGCATGGTTAAGGCATATGTCGACTGACGTCACAAACTTAATTAAGTGGATCAGACGTTAGTCTGCACGCGGCAAGTGTCCACATGGGATATGCACTGACCCACAGGCATTTAAAGATTCTCCACATCTTAATTCATCTGAGTTGCTGCACAAGCCATCAAATTTGATTTGCGGCTATTTTTGTTACGATCTTGCCTTTGTTTTGCGTAATTACAGGCAATTTTCCAGGCATGCATTTGGCAAGCAGAGCGAAATGCATTTGTTGCCCACGCGCCGTATACTTGATGTTGTTTAAACATTGTTTTTGGTTGCAACACACATAAGCATTAGCAAATAAATTTTTAGAAATATATGAAGAAATTTCTGCACCATTTGCAATGTACGAACAACAAACTGGACGATGCTAGAAATTTATATATACATTTTTTCTATTTAGTTTTAGCCATTTTAGCTGTTTGCTTAAATGACTGAAAATCAATGTTGATGAAATGGCAAGCAAAATTAAGTCAATAACTGTTTAGATGACCTTAGATGTTGTGTCTGCTTTTAGGCACATGCATATGTATATATAATAAACATATGCATATAAATATGGAATTTTTTTTGTGTTTAAATTAGCGTCGGTTTAAGTTTTTATTATTTGCGTTTTGTTGTGGATCGGACGCAAGTTAGCTTCATATAAACAATTTTCTGGGAAATGGAACATAATAGAGGTGTCAATATGATATATGTATGTAGCTGAATATTGTGCTTGAAAAATAACCAAAGGTTATTTAAACATGCCTAAGTATTTGAACTACCATACCAAAATTCCGAAATAAGTATATTTCAACTGTTGTTATTTATACGCTTTCTTTAAATATGAACTCATTTCGTAGGGTATTCATTGCAGTTGCTAGGTACGATAAAAAAATGTATACACATCAGTCTAAACTAATTGTAGCACCTGCAGCGTATTGTAAAAGTTTCAACACCTACTCACAGCCACTTCTAAATGCGTAACAATATTATTATATTGCACATGTAACGTCATTAATTAGTAAAAAGCAAGAATTAAATAAACAAAGCGAGAGAACAAGAGCAGTTCACAAAATGTGGGCAAACAAGCTGAGTGCTAGTGGCAAAAGCAAGAACAACAGCAACAACTGGTAACACAAACAACAAAAATGAAAACAAAAGTGTGCTGCAAGCAACGAATGGAATTCAATGGCCGCCGATCGTCGATAGCGCCATCATTAAGTATACGATATCAAGAATACGACATGTAGACGAGAAACAGAAGAGCTGGCGCAGACGCTCTCGCCGAACCGAACCGAACCGAGCCGAGTCGAGCCGAGCCGAATAGCCGAGCCAGCCATTCAAGCCGAGTGAGTGTGCGTTTGAGTGCAAGAGCGAGTGCAAGTCGATTTGTTGGGCGCTGGCAAAACTCAGTGCTCAGTTTGAAACTGAACTTTGCCGGCGAGGGATGTGAGTTGCAGTACAACAGATACTTTTCTATCGATCGTCCAAGTCGTCGCTTATTGTGCAAGTCACACGCGAGTGTACGGCTATTTGGATTTGTTAATTATACGCGACACGACAGCCGGACAACTTTAATAAAACAAGAGGCTGTCCATATCTACTACTCACACATACAATATGTGTGTATATACATATATAATTGCTGTGAAATAACAACATTATTATCAAAAGCCGATCCGATCTATCTGTTTATTTGCACTGTAGTTTTTTTTCTTGGTTTTTTGGTTATACCAGAATTTGGCGCGTTGTTTTTGGTTTTTGGGCGTGACTCAGGCGAGGCGATAAACAAATTATGACATATACTCATATACAATATAAATAAATAAATTATATATACATACCTGAACAAATGCACCTGTCCGGTAACAATAATTGTAACTAGAGAAAAATGCACTCAAACGGAAAATCGAAATTCAATCACAGCACAAAGCAAATATATAATAAAAAAAAAGTTAACATTATCTCGCCGCGCGATTTAATCAAGTTTTACAGAACAACAAAAACAACTACAAGCTATTAAGGTTAGCAGCAATAAATTAAATAAACAAATCTAACGCGTAGTTTTCGCCACACGCTCCGCAACAGGGTTAAATCGGCTTTAGTAAACAGGCTTATATACATACATACGTACAAATTTACGGACACCAGCAGCCTCCACATTTACTAACCTCAAGATTGTGAACAGACAAATCTGATTAATCTCAAACCACAACTCGCTGCGTTAAATGCAATGCAAATTAAGTGACAATTTTTAAATTTTATATACTATCTCCGCATTAATTCAAATTCGATTCCATTCATATGTGTTACAAAAACTGTATATTTTTTGGCATTGCCAAACAGTGCAGCTCCGTTTTATAGAGCCTAATTCTGATAAGGTTCTCCCGCGATAGCCTTGGGTACAAGTTCAAATTGCCTGGAGAGCTTCGACTATCAGCATTTGTTATCAATAGCTTGAGGAGCAGTTTCTATTAATACCGATAAGATTGCAACTCTGTAAATTCCACATTTATTTTGATTGATATTTACCTTAAATGGGTTTTAGTTTTG
Organism: Drosophila nigromelanica; assembly: GCA_004149465.1. Classification (NCBI taxonomy): domain Eukaryota; kingdom Metazoa; phylum Arthropoda; class Insecta; order Diptera; family Drosophilidae; genus Drosophila; species Drosophila nigromelanica. Next base: position 18,526 of record SCDS01000782.1, read on the forward strand.
ATTAGGTCATGTCCTACATTCAGACGATATAGGAATTCTGAAATTTGTTAGGAGTAAAAATATAGTATTGCCTTCTTCTATAGAGTATAATATATTCAATCCCCACACTCATAAGAGCAACTGACAGTTATTGTGTTTATCAAAGTTGTTATTGTACACTTAATGAGTCTGGGTGGGCAATTGGCGTCGTTCTTGTAATTATAGTGTAATCGCGAATAATTGCATATATACAACTAAGTACTCAGATCCATATACGGGTTTCATATACTATTTGTTTAGAATGCATGGATAAATAGTTTGTTTGTGATTAGTATAAAAGCCCTAGGGGGTGCCTAAGATTCTGTGATTAGTGTTTTTAATTTAATAAAAAACTTTTGTTTTTACAATTTGCAGCCCCTCCGATAAACGTCTATCAACTTTCAACAAACAGCTTATAATAATTCAATAAAAGCGAAACTTATAACAAGATTTTCTAACGGTTTCAAAGTGCGCGTTTTCAAAGTGCGAATTTCCTTCCGGATTAAAATCCTCAAAAAATCAAAAAACCCAACATGGCTCACATAACTGGCAACGGTAAGTTGAGAACCCATAAAGAAACAAGTATATTCGTCTTTATGTTTAAGATTTGGCTATATCCGCAACGGTTCGATACAAAGCGATTCGACAAACATTTTCAAGGCTGGCCCCATGGGCAAAACGCAAATATTTAGATAATCAGTTTGTAAATATTTTTACAAGTGAAAAAAGTTTATAAAAATTCGCACTGGCATCTGGAACATTTCGTTTATTTCATTTGCAATCAAAGCGATTCACGTAACACACGCACTGGAAATGTGCCGTATTCTGGCTTGGGCCTTCTGGGTCTAGCAATTGAAAACAATTTAGGGGCGAATCGAATAAGGTCTTAAGGCTTTGGCCATGGCTAATATTCGTATATGTATTTGTATACAAAAATAGTTCCATGTTAGCGCTGCCTACGGACAGTCATGGTCAAAGCAACTCGAATATCGATTTATCTGACTACCCCTAGAATGAGTAGAGCACACCAGATCTACCTCAGAGGCCCCTCGGCCCACTCACCCACTCATGAACTTTGCATTGGCTGCAAACGGTTCGGAATTGTTTTCAACAATTGACGAAAGCAAACAAACAAACACACACAAATTTCACACCTTTAGCACGCACATCGTGCGTACGTATGAATATATATACATATATATAGATAGATGAATATATTTTATACAATCAGATCGAGGTATATACTCATAAAAGTATTTGCAGATTTCAATTTAACAAAAATAACGGACAAAGTTTATTTTTTGGTAATTAAAGTTTGAACAAAAGAACAGCAGCTACATATAAGAAAAATAAGCATTCGTTAGAGAAAAGCAGTTAGAACTAGAAAGAGAAGAAGTGTTGGGCATATGCGACTGTCCGTTGCCCTTCAGCATGTCAGTTGAGTTTGAGGTCGCAAAGAACTCAAACTGTTTGGGGGATAATAAGTCCTTAAGCACATTTATTTAGTTTACAAATTATTTACCGATAGGAAATAGCTCCCCGATCAGCCATTTAGCCGAACTTTATTTTGGCTGAGCTCAGCACACGTATACTCCACGTGTTTGTTGAAATGAGCTTGAAATATCGCTGGCAAGTTGAATTGATTGAATTGTGAAAAGTTTTATCGCAATATAATCAAATGCTGCGGCTTGTGGGCCTCGCGTGGCAATTTTCTTGCTTGCCATTAGAATGAAATTTTTCTGGCGTAACAAATTTGTTCGCCTGTCTGGTTTTTGGTATATTGAAAATGCTTTTGGTTTTTGGTATTTCATTCCTTTTCTTCTTTTTTTTGCGTTTATACTAGACTCAAAACTTGACTGAACACCTCAGTGCAAGAGCAAAATTCGACTGATTGCCTGCAAAGACATGAAAATCGATTTTGTGCTAATTGTGTTTGATGTTGTACATTTAAGCGTTGGCACCTTTTGGCCTTTGTAATTCGGCGTTGGGGCCAAAAGTTTATTTTGCCATGTTGGAAAAATCACTCTACATACATGTTAGCAATTGAATTAATTGCTTTTTAATTAGTTGTGCACACGAGAAAAATGTTTAAAAATGTTTACATTCAAAACAAAACAAAAAAAAACAACAAAAATTCATAAAAGCTTTGACGAAGGTACGATAATATGGCAACAGGTATACAGGTATTTTTAGTTGTTGCAAATCAAACACGTTTTCAAGTTGAACCGACTCATATATAAGCAAATTGGGCTATTCCAAAAAACCGTAGCATTTATCAGCTGGCTTGCAATCTCGTGTCCACCTCTCACCTATTCTTATCTTAACAGCGAAAAGTGATAGGAACGATTTTATATTCTTTTCACATATGTAGACACATTTTGATTTTTGATGATTTACACATTTTGTCATTTCCCAGAACATAATCTAATAGCTTTCCCAGAACATAATCTAATAGCTGTCCAGACATATCAGCCTGTAGCTGACTACTAATGATTTTGTATGTTAATAATTTTTTAAATCATATTCGATTAATGTTATTTTTAAAGAGAATAAAGTTAAGTGCTAGTGAAAAATAAACATAAAATATTTCTAATTTTTTGGCTAATCACAAGAAATGGGGTTTATTCAACTGTCTGTCAACAACTCCAGCAAAAGTTCTTGCAAGCCAAAATCAGCTTTGACTTCTATTGGCTTTGTTGTAAGGCAAGCCAAATCTGAAGGCCACTAGAAACTATCAACTAGCCACGTCATCGATAAAGTCAGACAAACAATATCATAAATTTGACATCTATTGATTTTCACGCAAAACAACACACACCCGCACACACACCCGCATACACAGCACTTAAAAAAGTCGAGCAAAAATATTTTGTGACAGGCCCTTTGAAAGTTTTCACGCACAGATTTTGCTGCTTGAATTTTATTTTGAATCTATCGTATATCGCGTATATATGACATATACAAACATAGACATATTTATAAATGGCGCTAGAATAAAATGAAAAGTGGCCTTAAATGTGTACACACACACACACACACACACACACACACACACACACACACACACACTCTTTTACACACATACTGAGAAGCATGCACGCACACTTATGTCGGCTTATGGCAAACTTTCGTTTAAGTACTTTAGGTGCAAATGGGCATGGCAGTGTCCTCCTCCCCAAACTCATTCTCGTCCCTCCCGTTCCCGTTCCCGTTCTCCTAGTCGTATTTGCGCCTCTCTGTTTGATGTAGAAGCTTATAAAGCGCAACCGGTGTGTGCGTGTGTGCGTGTGTGTGACTGGGTGTGATTAGGCCATCATTTGGCGGTGGAGCGAGTGAAGTTGGCATTTTTTTGGGCGCTGCTCTGTCCTGGGTCCATTGATGTATTGCCAGACTGCCTGAGGCTCGAAGCCATTTGTCCAATGCTTTCATTTTCTCTATTTAGCTGTGTTTATTTTCGCTTCAGAACGCGATTTTCCAATCGATTGAACACATGACAAGCTACAGCCGTCGCAGCTACTGAAAGTCTCTGTGCATATATGTTCACATATAGATACATATGTATGTATGTGTATGTGAGCATAGCCCAGTGCCCCATAAAGGGCACACATATGGTAACGGCTGGAGCCACGGAGCCATAGACCAAATGCCATTTTTGGGCCATGTAATTTAAAACTCTGCGGTGAAAAGAAATTGCCTTTAAATCCTCACTTGCACCATTACAAATGCGTCTGGCGTTGATTTCATTCTATTTTGGATCATATTTAATTAACATTTTTTTTTACTTTTGTTTTTTGTTTTTTTTTTTGTTTTTTGTGCCATTCAGGCGACATCCTTTTTACACTCGTTCACGAAGGGAAATAGGGTATATTGGGTTTGTGCAATACCCGTCTTGCTGCCTGTCCGTGTGAACACAATGTTATTCATCACTTTTTTAACAAGAGAATTTAAACTTGGAATATATTCTTGTGATAAGGCGTGATATATAAAGTATTCAGATTTTTATTGCCAAATTAAAAGTGACAAAAGTGTTGACATGAAACTGAATTGATTTGCATATTGGATGGCATTTTGGTCATTATTTATGCTACACATTGATTCTGCATTTAAATTATATGCATTTTTGAAAATACATTCTTTTTTAAGACTGGTCAAAAAACCACCTTACTTATTTTCAAAAATATTTTTTTTTTCAAAATTTTGAATTGCGAAATAATATTTTAATTCGATTGTGTTTGGCTTAATTAGTATAAAAACAACATTTAAACTGATTCTGAGAGGGTCAAGTTTTTTGTCTAAAATCATGCAAATATATACGAAAATTTTAACATGTAAAGCTCTCGAATCCACAAACTCCCATAAATTTGTCAAAACTCAACCGATTTTCACGTTTGATGGCATTTTGATCATTATTTGTCGTACATATTGATTCTGCATTTAAATTATATGCATTTTTGAAAATAAAATTTTTTTTA
>SCDS01000783.1:0-23845 GCA_004149465.1 Drosophila nigromelanica
AAAACGTGGACCCGTAATCTCACGCCACACAAATGGCGCCCGAAACTTGAGGCCGAAATTTGACGCGATATGATTGACCCGCCCTACATACGCGCACGCAACACAATACTTATCATAAAAACAATTTTAAAAAGGTTAATTTGCTGTTCGCAATCTCTTCAATGCTGGATAAATCATATAAAACTTGTAGATAAGTTTGTATCCTTTCTATCCATCTGCTCTCTCTTTATTTATATATATCTACACTCTCACTCTCATCTAATTGTATTATTGTAATTTTGTAATTTTTTATTTATTCCCTTTCCTATTTTTCCATTTTTTCTTTAAATTTTTACCCTCGCAATTTTACACGATTTTTACTACAATTCCACCTCATAAATCCAATTAAATTTCAATTATATAACTTCCAAAATTCAACAACTTATCGCCACATAAATTCCCCATTTCCACATAATTACTCATAATTCGCTACACTCAGCAAAATTTAAAATTAAAAAAAAAAAGCTATTGGAATCATACCTATAATTAACTTTTGCTACCCCACAGATACATCTACCTTGTATCATTGCGTATCATTACAAATTCGCATGCTTTGCTAGTGCTGAAAGTGGGCTCAATCAATTTATTTCAATCTAAACACAAATCCGCACAGCACGTCACCCATACGACCCGTGGTCCGCTCGGCCCGCACCGCCTGCGCTTCCGCCAGCAAATCAAAGCAAAAGTTTATTCACATTTGCGTTGATTTATAATTACATTTTGCATGCTCACAACGCTTCGGCCTATGCTACTACATGTTAAATACAAAAAAAAATTTAAAAAAAAATCGTATTTGTATCTGTAACGCCAAAAAGTATCTGCTCGCAGTTTATCTCATAAATGCAAATCGCCGTTGGCCAGCAAATATCGCGTGTGGCTGATTGTCTGCCTGGCGCTTCGTTGCCCATTTGATTGAGTAGCCATCGCGCAGACGGTACGTCTCCCCCCCCCCCCCCTCCCCCCCCCCCACCCCCTGGCACCTTTGCGTCAGGCGTGACGGTCAATGATCAGTTTTGGGCGACGACAACAACAACAACATCAGCATCTATGGGGCGCACAGCTGGCAACAGTTTATTTTGTTGTTGTTATTGTTGTTGTTGTGGCTGCTGTTGACGCACTCTAATAACTTTTTTAAACGACGCCTGGCAATTTCGGCTATTAAATATATTTTGGCTATTGGACAAACACAATCACAGCTAGTTGAGCGGATTTGCTGTTTGGGGTATATTTACTTAAATGTGAAAGAGGAAGCAAACACAATTATCTTTGAATTTATATCAAGCAGTTCAAATCAGATATACAAAAACAATTATATCTACACTTCATTTCAAAACCCTTTAAATTGTAAAGAATCACCTTGGACCTTACTACGAACTAGTTTTATTGTATCAAGAAAATTTAAATCTGAAATTTAAACAAAATTATGGACGAAATTTAGATATTTCTGTTAAAAAAAAAGACGAATGCTGACCAGACAACTGTTTTAGAAATATTTTATTTTGTGTAGCATTAACAATGTATTTCTTACTTACACGGTCACTAAAATTGTATTTAATTTTAGAAGCTTGTTCTAAAAAGCCATGAACGTTTTTCATTGTCACTTTAATATGACTTTAACCGTTTTTTTTTTGGCATCCATTGTCACTTTAAATTGGCTATACTTAATTTAAGAAATTTTAATTTTATGCTTAAATAAGCTTTAAATATGATGCAGTGTTACTTTAATCATCAAAAAAATTATTTTATTATCACGTTTACTCGATTATTGTCATTTTAATTATTTGAATACTTTTTAAAATTAACCTCTTATTTTTTCCTTTCAATTGCCTTATTCGTCTTTCAATTAACAAAAAGCTATTTTTAAAACCGTTTGCGTTCTCAATTACCATTTTCAATTAGATTTAATTTACTGTGATGCAGTTTCCCTTGTCATTCGAATTAAATTATATTAATTGAATAAATCATAAAAGCCTTTTCCGCACACTACGTTTCCAACAATCGCAGTATTTCTGCTCTCTTTGTAAGTATTTACAATGCAGTTTTAGTAGATATTAATATGCATTTGACTGCTATAGAGTATTTGTGTATGCGGTGCGTCAAAACGTATTTCTCTACGCTTTGTTTTATTTTTTTTTATTTTTTTTTACTGTGCAGCCTCTTTAATAATTTAATTTAGCAGTGAAATTGAACACGCAAAGCGAGTACATATATTTACAGTAGCTGGTTTTTTTGTGTTTGATTTTTTTCTTGTTGCATGCGATCTAACTGTTAGATACTTTTACTGGCAAATCCTTTCTCGAGCTCGCACAACTTCCGCTTGGTTCGCAACAATTTCCGTCTGTGGCACGTTCAACGACTCGGGACTTGGACATTTGCGTGACTTGTTTTGTTGGACTTGAGAAATCTGATGTACAATATATAATATAATATATATATGTTTCACTTAGCAATCGGTCGATTCATTTGCTTCAAGTGTTGTGTGTTATTGAGAGCCGCGCCTGTCTGGACGTCAACTCTCAGCCACTTGTTGATTAATAGGCGAGAGCGATATCTCCCGCCCACACCAGGTGGCTGACCTTGTCCATTCGTAAGCCATTTCCTTGTGCTTTGTTGGTGGGGGCCCCCAAAAAAGAAAAAAGTAATTACGAGCAATTAAATAACTCGATTTGTTTACCTATGCAAAATTCTCTTTCGGACTTTCAGCTGATTTTCCCATGAAAATTTTGCGTCAGCTACTTCCGTGAAATTGTCGCTGAATGAAACAAAAACAAAGACAACCAAAAATGAAAAATGAAAAATATTCATTCTGCCACAACAAATTCAGCTGAAATTCAGCCTCTGGCATTTTGTCAGGTGTAAATTACGAGATTTCTTTGTGTCAACCCCAAAAAAATAAGTAAATGACTCAAAATATTGTTAAGAACGTATTTGTTAACAGGAAAATGTATTCTCCGAAAAGTGTCAGCGTCGTTGATGACTCGCTGCCGCAATTTGGTTTTTAATTTAAGTGGAAATTAAAACTGATGAGCTTTAATTTATGGCCTTTAATTATAATTTCTTGAGTAACAGTTGGCAAAAAGTAATTCATAAAATGTTACAGTAAATTTGCTTAAATGTCTCTTTTTATAAATTGCAATTTTTTAATCATTTTTACACTCATTTGATTTATTCTCTTTTTTCCTATTTTCTTATGAAACCTCTTGAGTCAGTTCTTTGGCTACGTAGAAAAGCTAAAATAAAATGTTTTTAAATAAGGCTAGTTTTAAATTTAGATTGGACATACATATGTTAAAACATAACATGTTCATTGATAAATTAAATGAATATAACACATTTCAAATATTTTTTTTATTATGCAAATGTGTAAAAAAAAGCTAAATTTTTTTTAAATAAAATAATATTATCTAATACATATATTATATCAAATGTATATCAAATGTAATATTTAAATTTATTTTATGTTAATATGAACATTTTTATTATTAATTGTGCACTTGATTTCTGCCATAATACGTTTGTTTATATTTCTTGATTATTACGCCTGACTGATTGATTTGATTTTGATAAAATTCATATTATAAGTGATTTTATTACTAATACAGCTTAAATTTGTATCAATTTTATTTCTCGTCTTCAATTCCCGAAAATCATTCAATGACTTGATTAATCAAGTGATGTATAATTTAGGTATTTTCATTTAGAACTTAATTCTCAATCATTTATAATGTCCACATTCCCTTAACGATCCATTACATTTGCCACTTGACAATCAACCAAAATTGTCTCTGTGAAAGCATTTCGCGATTTCGACTCACTTTTCGCCGCTGTTCGTATGCTCGCAATTCGCATATGATTGAGTGCCTGACATTTGCACTGGCAACACGACACAAAATGTTGCAACAACTCATTAATTTCATATGAGGCAGGGCGCTAACGGGGCTTTTACCCCCTGTTTTCCAGCTCACCTCGTTGGGCAATCCAACAAATGTCTGTGCATTAAAATTAATGTGCTTCATTAACAGCTGCGAGAGAAATGTCTGTCGCATGTGGCGAGGGGGTGGGCTGTGGGTGGTGGGGGGATGGCAAGTGCTGACTGTGTCCAGTCTTCTATAGAAACTCATCTTCCACATTAAAGTTCAAGGTTGTTGCCCAGCGTTTGAATAAGTTGCAAATGTAGATACAAGCTACAAATGTAACTATGAGATACAAAAGTATCTTTTTCTTGCATTATCTGTGGTGGGCATAGAAAACGCTCGCTTTGCATTGCATGCGATTTCTCAATTGATATACAAAAAGCGGAAAATGCGCATATATTCAATGTTTGGTGTTCCAGATGCGCTTTTGCGCAACTTTTTTATTTACCCTGCACACTTTAAAGGAGCTTACAAGGGGTGTGTTTAAAATAACGGCATTTTTTAATACAAATATTTTTTATTTTATTTTATCATATTTATATATGCCAATTACTTATATAATAAGGGGATAATTCACTCGAATCGATAATTATCGATTTTCAATTTTTTTTTAAGCAACTGCTTTACAAATATATATTTCAGAATGCCTAAATCATAATTGTCATTAAATGTTAATTACAGAGTAATCTGTTAGTCGACCAATTTTCCGCTATAATATTTTAGTTTATTTTCCTTGGACTCATACAATGTGCATTTTATTTATTTACATTACCCCGCCTGTGCAATGCTTAGAATGCCTCTTCTTCCCTCCACGCCTACTTCCCCCCACTCCAACAACATCTCCTTTGTAGAAGTGTGCCGCATATATTTATCACTTTCAGGCTGCGCAATTGCATTGCTTTAGCTCAGTTGAGCCCAGCTCAGCGACGAATGCAATCTGAATCTTTCGCAACGGTTCCCGTTGCTCGACGCGATTAATATTTATACGAGATAACAAAAGACCCGCTTTGTACAATCGTTAGAACTGGTTGCGTTTGGTACACTTTGACACTCTGTCTGTCTTGTCAGCTTTCATTGCTATTCATATTTATCTTGGCTAGATTTCGAACTATAAATGCAAAGACATAACAAAGCGAATTATATATTATACAAATATATATTATATAAAACTATTAGAATGAGTATTATAATAAATAATTAAAAAATATGTCAAGTTACGAATTATACAAGAATAATGCAAATCATACAACATAGCTTATAATATATACATTATATAAAATATAATAAATAATATATATAATAATTTGCATTGATTAATGAATAATCAGATAAGGATAGGTACTACTTATATGTATTGCCTTATAACGTGCTCGAATCTCCAAGCTAAATTTTGAACAACTTATAGAATTACTTTTAAAGAAAACTGTACTAAAGTGATCAAAATTAATAAAATATGTTGTTCTTATGCATATTAAATAATATCACGTGCGTGAATTACTGAATCACTTAATTTTATAAATATAAAAAACACGAAGTTTAACTTGTTGAAAACCCGAAAAGTTAAGAGAGAGCTTCAGTTCCAAAAAAACATCGAAATTTTTCATAATAGGCTGAAAATTGGTTTCATTAAAATTATTCAAATTATTCAAGCATACCCCTGAAAAGATCCCATTACATTAGTTGACAAAAAGCAAAGCTAGATCAAAATAATATAAATCATATATAAATCAAATTAAATAAATATAAGTAAAAATAATTAAATAAAAAGTCAAAGTTTATTTGAATTTAAATTATAATTAAGATAAATATTTTTATAATCGCTTAAGTTTTCTATTTCTATATTCAAAAATCAAACACCTGACCTTCAAAGCGGACCCTGATCTTGTTTAATGGCACAGATATTGCAATTTTGAAAAATCCTCGCTGAATTCATTGATACACTTGACCTACTCTCGAGCACAATTTCCATTAATTAGACCTTCCGAATAGACCTCAAGTGCACATAAGAGTACATCGCGCATAAATACGTATTGTTTACAGTCCAGAAAGCACGAACCACACGAACCTCGAAAGACCCAGACGGAGAGGGCTTACACAATCGAGCGACCAGTCAACCGATCCAATCCGACCCGACCCGGCGACTGTATAAGCCCGACCCACATACCATAAAGGCCGAAAAGTGTTCATAAAATGCGCGCAATTCAAATGAAAATTGCTAAATTTTCATGTAATTGTCATGTAATGTTAAAGGGTTGACGTTAAGTGAAATTTGCTTTGCCTACACTTTAAATACCCTTTCCACCAAAAATGGGTAAACTGAAGTTAGAAAAATGTATGTAATAGATGAGGATTTATGATCTCATAAAGTATATATATCCTTGGTCAGCATTAAAACCAAGTCCATTTATCCGACGATCTAGTCTCGCTTGAAACAGAAAAATAACCATTATCTTTTAGCTATGCTAAATTAAGCTAAAAGATAAAAGAAAATATAGTTTAAGCGAGCAGAAATTATTTTTATTTAATATCCTATCTTATCATCATATTTCTTGTATATTAATATGCATAACCTCTAATTTATTTCAGAAATAATGCAATTATATTAATTGTAAAATATATTGAAAAAGTTATAACACTAAGCTCGATTGTATTTTACGATAAGCCCAAGTTGTCTTTAGGGAATTTGCTAGTCGAACACTCTGATCAGCTGAGCTTTGTCTTTGTGAGGGTTTCCAAATTTTTCCCAAAGTGCCCCACAAAGGTCGCTTTCTGCACACACTAATGGATTAATTATACATGGACACCTTAGTGGAGTTGCCGACCCCAAACTGCGCCCAGGCCGTTGGCCCACATTTGGACAGGTGTGAAAAATGCTCCCAATCGCAAACTCTTTGGCTTGTTAATGGAAATGCAAGAAGTAAAAGCTATTAGGCAATATAATCTTAAATATTTGCATCATCAGATGCTTTTGGGTAAACACGAAAATGAAAATACCAGAACATAAACATTCTCACTTTTCCACGAGTGGAGGCCACTTCCTAACTTACACGGCGAAAAAGTGAGGAAAAAAAACTATAAAATGCACGCGCTGCAAGCGGAAAAGCGCATACAAAATAAACAGCAGATGAAAGGGGGGTCGGGATGAGGGGATTGAAAAGAAAAATAATTTGTAGGCACGCACTGGCACTCGGGCATGCCAGATGTTCGAGAACTTTTGCAACAGCACAAAATACAAAATACGAATTTGCTTAGCGTGCGCCGAAGAACTTAAAATTAATGAGGCTACGCGAAGGCGCTCAATGAATCTAAACACGACTGGTCAATAAATTCTTTTGCTTTTGGAATGAGATACAAATTTCGGGAGTTGCTTTTTTTATTTTAAAGAAAATGTTGTTGAACAATCGAGCAGAAAGTTAAGTAAATACAATGTGAACGATGTCGAAGAATGCAAAAGAGGTTATATAGGTCACATATATAAGAGGAAATATCAAATTTTATAGCTGGTGAAAAAATAAAAAGCTATCGATTAGTGCTTAAGTCCTGAAAGCCATGTGAATATTATTTTCTTTAAACTAACTAAACTGTTGTTCCGATTAATGATAGCTAGATGATGGAAAATGGGTATTAAAATAATATGGATTGTTCACACAAATTTTATTCCATTTCCAACCAATTTTATTGTTAAAAATACATTTACTCTAAATGCAGAATCAATTTAGAGCAAAAATCATGATAAAAATGCCATCAAACATTAAAATCAGTTTTGACATAGTTGTGGAAGCTTAAAATATGGAAGCTATGGGATCGAGCGCTTTATATGTCAAAATTCTTGTAAATTATGGCATGATTTTTGACCAAAAAGTTGACCCCCTCAACATCGGTTTTAATGTTGTTTTTTATGCTTATTGAGACAACCACAATAGATTAAAAATATATATTCGAGATTCTAAATGAAACAAAAAAATTTCGAAAATGAGTAAGAGGGAATAGGTGATTTTTTTTACAAAAAAATTTTAAAAAATATTATTTTCAAAAATTCATATATTTTAAATGCACAGTCAATCTAGATGACAAATCATGACCAAAATGCCATCAAACTTTAAAATAGGTTCATTTTTGACATAGTTATCGGATTGAAATATGAGAGCGATTTACATGTCAACATATTTTTCAATTTTAGTGTGTCAATAAGAATATATTGGAAGTGTTAAGTTTAAAACTGCACAAACCTAATATACTTTTTCACTTGGTGAACGAGTAAAAATAAAAACAGCTTTCCTAACCACATTTTCATGTACTCAACAATAGAATCCCAAAAAGCTAAATCTATTAATATATTAAAAAAATAATCAAGAGTTTTTGTTCCTCGACCCCCGAAACATATCGTAACATAACTCTTTATAATAGCTTCCTTGGGCGACACCCCAGGAAGCAATTACGAACTCTGCGGCTTGAGAGATAATAATTCAACATGATTAAGACTTCTCATTTGCAGCGTACAGTGAAGATTCAGTGAAAAGAACAGATGACTTGCTGAGGCACCATAAATATGCATAGGTTAAGCCACAGGCCGCGCGTAAATCTTCATCTAGATGCGGTTACCCAGCCCCGTTACGCCCCCACGGGCCCCATCGATACCCGCGAATAGTTGGAACGACTTTGGCCACAGTGTGAACAATTAATCACAAATGAAAATAAGTGCAGGCACATGTCCGAGCCAGACTTGTGGACTGATGTCTGGTCCAGGTTCAGTTCCAGACCCCCTGCTTGCAGTTTAAGAGAGCCCCCTGTCCCCTGTCCCCCTTGTCAATGTTCCTGCCCACAAATAAAAAGACTCTGTGCACTTGAAAAGTTGTCAAGACTTTTGCGCACTTAATCGGCTAAAAGAATGAGAGATAGAGGCTGGGTTGTCTCGGATCGGTACGTTTATTATCAAGTAACGGTTAATGCACGCATAAATTAATTATTTCACAAGACAGAAGTCACAAACAGGCCCAGAGACAGGCACTTAACGACGTGCGGTCCGCGGTCTCAAATCAAATGTCAATTAAAAGTTAAGCCCATTCCACGGAGAAAGAGTCAAGAAAAAAGAGAAAGAAATATGTGTATTGTAAACAAAAGATCAAATTGTTGACGACGATAAGGCGTGGCACCAATGCACCACTCTCAAGTAGTTAAATACGCTTGGGTATTTTATGACTCGAGTGCTCGGCGAACCCAAATGTGGCAGCAGCTCCGGCCGACAGCTGCACATCAAATAAAACCGAAGCAAAATACAAAACTTCAGACGGGGTCAATCAGTGTCTCAGTTCTTGGTTCAAAGTCCAATGCAAGCCTTCAAATTGTTCAAATAAATCAAATGGGAAAATGTTAACTAATAGGACCAAGAAGTTTGTTTTTTTTTTCTTTATTTTCTTTTTTAATGCTGTGGGAAATGTCTGGATCATAAAATTAAGGCAAACAATTATTTCACAGGTGCCGATGTTTGAATACCCTTTCAGACATTTAAAAAAAAAAAAACAATTAATATATATTTATATATCTTCATATAGTAGCTATATGTTATAGCCTTTCGATAATGTAGATCTTTTAATTACAGGGTTAAATATATATTTTTATACAAGAATTTATTTCACTTATTTTCACTATATGTAAAAAGCACTTATTATAGAGTTTCTTTTAGATATATTGAAAGCCAAACAATTTCTGGAAACAAAATAAAGTTTTTCGATCGATTCTTCCTATGACGGTAATATGATATAGTGGCTGCCAGCAATTAAAAAATAAACCTATTCTAAGTTTGAACGTGATGACAATAAGACTGGCAGAAATTATAGTAATTATGATCTGATTAAATATACATATGTATATACAGTAAAAATATACCTATATACTAAACATATTCAATGTATTTATAAAAGTTTCCTTCAAGGCGTAACACATTGCTTCACAAAATTAAAACACCCTCTGGCAGGGCATTAAATAGGAGCCACAAAATCTGGTCAGAGTTCATCATAAAGCCACACTTGATTAGCCAGCCAAATCGAAAAGATTATAAAAGAAGCCTCTGCGAGTTCTTTGCCAGTTGCTCGGTTCCTTCATCTCAAGTGGCCTCAAGTGGATATATCATCAAATGTAATTCGATATAAGAAGAGAAGTCGAGAAAAAAAAACATGAGGAAAAGTAGCGACGTTTTTGCCGCACACAGAGGCCACCAAGTGGGCGGGGTACGGGGTGTTAATGTGGTGGCTGCAGTCAAGAGTTGTGCCTCCGATCCTGCCCCTGCCCCCTGCCCCCTGCCCCATCGAACACTCCCAGCAAAATGTTGCATCGTCTAGGCGTTGATATGATTTTTTACGACTCGTTGCAATTGCAAATTGAGCGAAAATAAGAAATTTTCTTTTTTACAACACAAATTTCTGTTGAGTCTTCAGAGTCTTAGTGCATAGAGTTGTTCTTCTGTTCTCCTCCTTCCTCTGACAGTATCTTACATATATATAGCGTTACACTGAATATACTCTGCAGAAAGAAAGAAAGAAATTCTAAAGAGGATTCTTAAGTTTTCGATACGCAAATGTTAATATTATCTATTGTGCATTCTCCCGAAATTAATTTTAACTTTTATTTCTGCCTAAAACTCTTTTAAATATATCTCAGATCTATAAACTAGTTATTCATATAGTTATATAAATTATTTTCTACCTAAACTCATATCTATTTATATTCTTCGGGTTTCTTTAATACCAAATCCATACCAATCTGAAAAATCCCTGCACTCAAGTCCTATTTAATTCTTCAAGTCGCGTAGGTGGAGAATCCAGAATCAGAAGCCAAATGACTATTCATAAATCTTGAGGCCTTATTAAACGGTCGTGAGTCTGGCAGAGACAAGCGGAGAAATATCATAATTTCTTTCCAAGAAATCAGCATAGGTCAAGCAGACAAGAATCCACAGACAGAGACAAAAGTCCGATGTCAGCGCCAATGATTGCACAGCGCAGTGAGAGGGACAGGGAGAGAGGGAGGGAGGGAGGAACCAGAAATTGGCGGCGATTGAATGAAGACCCCGCCGACGACCCCAGACAGACATCAGACTAAATATACTTCATAAGTAATCAAAAAGGAAAAAAAATAACACAAACACAAAAAAACTTGCGTAGGACCAGTACAAGAAGAAGAAGAAGAAGTTGTAGACTCCAGCTGAAGTAGCAGAAACAGACTGTAGACGCTAGACTCTACACTCAGAGAAAAACATCAGCAGCTTGGAACTGAAAACAAGCCTTATCACAATTGAAGTGAAGAAAATAAAAAATAAATCATTTGCTAATTTGTCTTAAATCAAGTTGAAATATATTTGAAATATTAAGTCAAGCTCTAAATCGTTTAAGAAAGTTTCCATAATAAAAAACATATTTCTTAATGCTGATATTCGTAAATTCAAATATGTTACTTAATCTTATTAAGTATATTCCCTGGATTTCGCAATGAAATTTTTTACTTCTCAAAAGCCTAATCTAGCTTCAAATTATATTATATTCAAAAATAAAATACTTTATTCAAGAAATTTTATACTTGAGTCAAGTATGTAACTTTTTTAAATCCAACCAATTTTCTTATTCCCTAAATTATTAAGTTATTAGCTTCAATTATAATCTAAGAAAATCATGACTGAATATTTTGTAGTATATTTTCTAAATTTCTTAATTTTTAAATTTAAAAATACAATTATAAGTCTTAAAAAAATATTTATTAATCATTCTATTTTTTTATTAATTTTGTAAAAGTATTTTGTTTTTAGTACCAAAATGTTTTTGTATATATATATAATATTATCCTGATCATACTGGATTTAGAACTGCTTTTTTCTTTGAGTGTGGACTCTAAACTTTAGACAATGCTGCAATGTTTTTTCCTGGTTCTCTCGCCTGCTTCTGTCTTTTGTTTTAGCTGCAGTGTTTTGATTACTTTATGTTTTTTGTTGTCTTTTTTCGCTTTTTTTTTTTTTGATAAATGCGGCTCATCATGTAATTTTAAACGCAGCGCGCATGTTAAACAAACAATTTCCCGTGACAGCGGAAAATGTTTGGACCAGCAGGCGCAGCGGGTAAAAAGGGTAAAAAGGGGGGAGGGCCCAACCTAATGTAATACTTGGCTGGCAGCGGGGCGCAAAGATGACGCGCAAAGAAAGCGAGTGTTAAATGCAACTTTTACACCATGTTTCCTTCTCGTCTTCTCCTCCACTGCGTGCTGATGGATTTCTTCCTGTCATATTAAAAAGAGAAACAAAATTAAAAAAAAAGCTGTAGAAAGAAGTGCCAGTTTAGAGGCTATGTTGTATGTGGGCTGCTGTCGTGATAGAACCTGTACTCGTACTCGTACTCGCACTCGTAGTACTTGTCCTATTCGAAAATTATCATTCAAAATGCGTGTGCCAGAACCCAGACATTGCTGTTGTTGTTGTTCTTGTATGTGTGGGTCTTGAGGTAAGGTCTGCAGGTATGTGGGTGTGTATGCACTGGGGGAGTTGGAGGCGCTTTCTAAAACAAAAACATAGTGGAATGTCAGAAATACACATAACTCTTTTCAATTCACACAATTCAAAAAGTACTTTACTTCACTTAAAAAAATTCCATAAATGCATATATCGTAAAAATATTGAAGAATTATGTTCTTGATCAATAAAAAAAAGAAAAGAAAACCTGTGCATTTTTTGAATGCTGAACTCTATTTTATAATTTCAACAGTCTTTTCTGAAGTTAAAACGAGTAAACTAACACAACTAAATTTAATTGAATTAATAAGTAATTAGCAATGTGTAGTTTATGAACTTCGGGCTTATATTAAAATTATACAGTTTTTGCGTTCAATGAAAACATGAATTTTTGAGTGTTTCAGCTTGAAATGCAGAATTAATACAAAAAAATTAATAAAAATTAAAATATTAAAATATGTAGCTTTTTAATAAAAATATATTTGCACATGAATTTCTTGACATTTAATATTAAATAACTTCATAAGCTGTTTCAAAACTCTTTACAGATAGATTTGCAATCAGGAAATAATAATAATAATTTTGTAATCTGTAGAGTAGGAATTTCATATTACAGATATCTTATATGACAACAAGAATATAATATTTTTGCTCTCAAAACCGAAGATTAAATATATCATCTTATTTCAGATAAGTTTACAATCGGAATAAAAATCTTTTTCTTTAAGAAATCAGAATTGTAGTCATAATATATATTTCGCATAAGTTTACAATCAGAAAATAATATATTTTTCCGCTCAAAATAAGTAATTTATAATAAAAATTGGAATAAAGATTCAGAATAGATATTTTTTAAAAAAAATTGTTCAAAATTAGAAAAAATATATTTTCTGATCTCAAATTTATATGTATTTTATTAAAAATGTACATAATAAATATATTAAAATATTTTATAAGATAGATATTATTTTATTTATTTATTTATTTTTATTCAAAATAGATTTTGACATATTTTTGCTGCTGCATTATCTTCATCAACAAAAGAGGCTATAAAAATTAGCCTAACTATCCTGTTGCTTATCGACGGCAATTCGTTTGGATCTTAACAATCTGGGCGTGTGTCGGCATCGACACAGTTGCATATCATTGGATCTGGCGTGTTTTGGACATGTTAGCACCAATACCAGATAAATAATTATTCCAGGCACAACCCCAGCACATTTCCACATGTTGGTCCCCTTTTTTTCAAATTTAAATTGAGCTTGTTTTGATTTCTTGTTTTCTTCTTTTCTGGTTTTCCAGTTTTGATTTATTGCGCTCGCTCTTTCTTTCTTACGCTTGCTCTTTCTCTTTCTTTTCCTTTTTCTGGTTATGGCGGTCGTTGACAACAGCTGTTTCGTATGTTGTAATTGGAAGAACACAATGTTGTTGTTTTATTTTTTGTTTTTGTTGTTGTCTTCGTCTCCCTCTTTGGCGTTGATAAGAACACAACTCAGATTAACGCACAGAAATACTGGTTCATGCCTTTTATTGGGGGGCGTTATCAGCAGCTCGAACTACTTACTTCCTCTATGCCACGCTTTAATATTTAATTGCAAAAAAAAAAACATTTTTATAATTTCATAATTAATTAAAACAAAAACAACGGCGGCTATAAATCTCAATTCCTAATATAACCGACACTGCTATTTAACAGCACACTGTTACGGTCACCACACGCGGCGCTGTTAACAGCTGGAGATTATCTCAGCAAGAGAGAGCGCTTTTGCGTTTGCAAATTTTGCTTTTGCTTGCTGTATTTGCGTTACGCTCTCCAGCAACGACAGGGACAGAAACAATAATAAGAGAGCAACGAGTCGCGACGCTAACAGAAATTATTGCATTTGCATTTTGGCTTTGCTTCAAGTGGCGCTTAAAGCGTTGCCAGACTGTCGTCTGCTTTGATATCACCGATCAGCTTCAACATTTGTTATGCTAATTTATCAGCACTCGAGGGAGGTTGAAATTCAAGTGCCCAAAATGAAGGCCAATAACAGCTCGTCACAATGCAATTTCGATGGCCAGCGCTCACATGCGGGCATGATTATTTCAAGTGTTTCGCCTTTCGTTGAGGGTAATTTAATGTGCTGTCATTACTTGTAAAGTGGGGGTTGTTTCAACCATACCATAAAAGCTGCATGCAACATGATCGATCTGTGTGCAGTAATGAAATTGGACATGGGGTAATGTATATTATATTCAATGTGGGTTTGTTTGTTCAAATCAAGGCAATACCCACTTAGGGTGGTAATTTCGTTCTCTCGTTATCGTTATCTCGATAACATAACATAACATTCAACATAGAAATTTCAAATATACTCCACGGTATTTATTCTCTTTCTATGTCGTCACAAAAGTCCACAACAAAAGACGCGCTCAAACACACACACAGCACCGCTGGCTCACCTACACGCACACCTTTGCTTTAATGCAGCACTCTCTCGTTTTCGCTAGTTTGCTCTCTCCGCCTTTGCGCTCTCATATAATTATGCTGTTCATTGTGTTTACTTTTTGCTTGCATTGTTGTTGTTGTTCCGTTGCTGCTCTCGCTGACTCTCTCTGGCGCTCGTTGTGTTTGTTGCGTTGTTGTTGCTGCTGCTATTTGAGAGCTGTACGTTTTTGTTGTTGCGTGAGCATTTGTGCGTTTGCCATGTGTATGCGCACATTGGGATTTTAATTTTTTGATAGGTATTGAATCGACATTGCTTATAAACATAATATTTATTTATTATGATAAGTCAGTGCTATCTTATATTAAAAATGTAAATTTAAAATTCTCTAATATTATATGCCACTATACAGAGCAACATTTGCTTAAGTTCGCAAGTTACACAACAACAGGGTATTTACAGAGTCGTGCACAAACGTCCATTACTTCTCACCACTCGTTTTCTTTGCCGTTGTCCGACGCGTCGCTTGCAGCTGCTGTCGCTGCCAGCGACTTATTGGATTTCAGTTCAGAAAATTTGTTCGCGCCGTGCGGTTGTGTGGAGCGGAAAGTTGAAATTCGCTTTCAAGTTGTCCAGAGGTTTTCATATCTTTTGTACTCGCTCGTTGTTATTGTTGATTTCAATTGTGAGAGAAGCGGCAGCAGCAGCAGCAGCATCCAAAAAAACTGCAGGCGCTGATGTTTGGGTTCTATTCGTAATCGGAAACGCGGCAATAAATGTAATTTAAATAAAATATAAAATCTGTAAAAATAAATTATTGAAAGTGAAATTTGTCAACGAATTACAACGGTAAATCAAATACAACGCGACGACGCGAAACAAATTTTTGAATGAAACGCTAAGAGGAAGTCAAAAAAAATTAATTGCAGCAATAAGCAATAATTTAATAAAATTAATATTCATTTAATACTAAAGTGTTTAACAGTTTAACAAAACAAATTAAAAGTGTTTCTTTGGTGTGCATCTCAACAATTTCTCAAAGCGATTCCAATTAGAGTTCGAGCAACAACAGCAAACAGCAACAATAAACATAAGGTACGAAAAAATAAAAAAGTCTCATTTACTTTTTTGAGAGTTGATGAAAGGTGTAGACTAAAACACCCACATACACATACATAGATGAGAACTGAAACCTTTCGACTGCAACAATAAAATGCGAATAATTCGTTTTTCGTTATTTTGTTTTGTGCGCTGCCCAAACTGAAGTTTTTGTCACACGTTGAGAGAAAAAAGAGAGTTTGGTAGAGTTTACCAAAGAGCGTATGGAATTGGGAGAGTTGTGCAGCATCCAAAAAAATACAAAAAAAGCTTTGCATATGTTTGTGTCTATGTGTGTGTGCAAGTGAGTGCAGATTATATGAGTTTGCCTACGTATCCTTTTCAATAGAAGTTGTGAGACAAAAGAAAATCCTATTGAAATGCACTTTGTATTCATAAACGAAAATATACACATACATTTGAATATGTAAAGAAAATTTCGTATATATAAATTTTTATATAATATCAAATAATTATTAAGAGAAGTACAAGAAGTACAAAATATTTAATTTAAATGCGTTATTTACATTTGTTTACACTGGTTATGTTGACCACTCATAAAAAATAAAAAGATAAAACGAAATTAAAATTATGTTTTTTTATACAGCTGTATAAAAAATTAAAGCATTGCAAAATATCTTGAAATATCTATAAAGTAAAAGCTTAAATCTGAGTTATTTTTTACAAACATATTAAGCAATCTTATAATTTTATAAATATTTCGTTGATTTTCTGCAATTGAAACTATGCTCCTGTATAAAACTAGCTCAAAACACATATTTTAAAAAGACAATGAAATATAAATTATATACTTACATTTTTTATATTAAATTCAAATATTTATGCCAAAATATTTATAGGATAACACCTTTTAAACAATTTATGATTATCAAAACTTATAAAAAAAAAGCCCTGTATGGGTTTTCCTTGGCCAAATACAAATACGTTTTAAAGCCATAAATCTTATCGCCAATCTCAGCTGATGTTAAGTGTTGTTTTTTTTATAATCATTTTGCGATGGTACGATGACATTTTAAATAAATAATGCGAAATTACGTATTTTAACACTTGTGAATATACAAATTGGCGAACACTTGCATTATTTTTTGTTTTGTTTATAAACAAAATTAAAATAAAAATCCGTGCCAAGCGCCACTTGAGGTAACCGTGTCAGAAAAATAAGTTTTAAATGTTAAATAGATAAACTCAGATGCTTACAAATTAAATTTTTTGACAATTTTCTCAAAACAGTATCAAAAGTGATTTAATTTTTTGAGCGCTTTTACAGCTGTTTTTTTGTTCGCTTGAATATTCAAATTTCATTTAGTTTCGTGAAAATTAATTTTGCATTTTGTTGACAGCTTTTTCCAATGAGGTTTTTCTTGGCCTCGCATAAATGGATTTTTAATTTGCTTTTTGAGTGCTACAGTGTTCGCTTGCTAAGTAGAACGCTGTGAAAAATCGCAATTTGTTATTATGAATATAATATCATATTTTAAACATAAGGCAAATTTTCCAAAATTCTATATTAAAAATATCTTAAATAGAAAAACCAGAAAAAGGAACAACATTTTAAATATAAAAAAAAATCCATATTTAATTTTTGATCAATTTGCATTTTTATAAATTGCATTTTTTGAGCGACCACTGTACAAAAAAAGAATAGAGATAAAACTTTTTCAAAGCCAATTTAAAGAACAATCAATAAAACACATATACCCTAGAACCGGCTACAGGTGAAACTTTTGCACATAACAAGAAAAAGAGAAGAGAACTGAATTAACAAGCAATTTATAAAAGCGTCGATATTGTTGTCAATGTCGTTCACTAATGAGCAGTCAAAGGGGCAGACTCTGAGGCTAAAGCAGAAGATTGAAATCAGCACCGAAACGATAGAAAATCTGAACAACATGCAAAAACACACAGACTAAAGCGCAGCCCGTAGATAAACCGTAGATAAACCGGCTGACGTTTAGTTGCCAGTGAAATTTAACAATAGCCCACAGATACTGTTTTAAACATACTTCTTGCATTTGCTTTTGCCCCCCTTGGGGCTAATTAACGCATTGTTTGTTGTCCGACTTAAAAGAGAATTGTTAATCTTTGGTTTTTTGTTTGCTGTTTTTTGTGTTTTTTGCTTATTTCTTGTAATCAATTTGCAGCACGTGTTTGCATTTCGATTTTGTTGGGCTTTCCATTTCACTAAAAGAAGCTAAAAGCTAGTTTCTATATAATCTAAACGACTGTACAGTTAAGTGCTATAAAGAAGCACTCTTTTATTATTTTATTTTAATCAACAAAGATCTCTTTTAGAAAACTCCTTGCTATAAAACTGCAAGGGATCTCTTTTTTGTTTATTTATATATGCTGTGCTTACCAAGTTTTGCATAGTAAACACAATGTTTATAAACATATGCTTAACTGCAACTCTCTCTCTCTCTCTCTCTTATTCTCATTTTTGTTCTCCTTCCCACTAGCTGCTTGCTATCAAACTCATCAAATTATGCAAATGCATGAAATGAAATTTGTTCTGCCCTGTTTATAAATTCTAATGAAATATATATGTATTTTTTGCCTTTTGTTTTGTTGTTTTCTCAGTTTTAATTTATTTTTTTTGCAAAAGACACACATAAAGCACTCACAGTGACACAATTTGTATGCCCTCAGGTGTGATTTGTTTATATAGGTATATATATATATATATATTTTATTTTTTTTATTTTTTATATTTCCACTCTTTATGGACCCGCTGAAGTGCCATATGGAAAAGTAGAAGAAGTAGACAAAAAGGTAACCCACTTGCGGTCTCCTCGACTGCTCCGTTTCCTAACGGACTTGAAATGTTGTTACCATACGTATTTATTTTGTAGTTTTTTTTTTCTATTTGCGCAATTTTATGATGTGCGCTAAAGTTTATTTTCTTGACTGCGAAAAGCACCGTTATGCGAGCTAACCCTTTAAAAGAAGTAGCTAAATACTTTTTTTGTTGCATTAATTGTAGATATAACTCTTACCAAATGTGAAAGAAACAATAATACAAAAAAATTTACTTAAGGTCGAGGCCACATAAAAAACAAATTAGCACGATACATTTTTGTAAAATTTGTAGAAAACAACTTTGCATAGAAACAAACAAAAAATTCTATTAAAAGCACTTCAAAATAGACCAACCCAAAACATTGCGAGCTAGGTCAATGCCATGTTGCTATTATTAATCACAATTACGAAATCTGTATACAAAATCTTTACGCAAAAATTCGCCCAACACTTGAATAGATCGCTTTATTTCCAAGTTTTTATTTTTTTTAAGTAGCACGCGCCCAGATGTTATGCCAAACTAGATTAGATTAGAAATGTTATATACATCGAACATTATTATTTGAGGGCTGCCAGAAAGAATAACATCTAACAAACCTCAATTAAATTTATTGAGTCTACAACACAACTACTCGAGTGTCCGACCTGGAGATATTTATGGATATATATTATAATTCGATCGATTATGAAGACAGTAAAAATTTGTCTAATTTGAATTTATATTTTTTTAAGGCGAACAGGTGGATGAATATAACCAGGTTGACTCGACTGTTCATTGTATTCAATAATATTTATAATATATTATATATTATAAAGTCGACTATTCTTTTGACTGTCGCAAGCATTTGCACAATTACAATATACCCTCTTTGAACCATCAATGAAAAAACAACAAAAAGAAACTAATGTTATAGATAGTCCGTATATAATGCTAAAGCTTATCAGACTGATAACGTCAAAAGCAATGTCATTATCAATGAATACCAAAACCGAATGACACAGAAACATTTTAATGTTTATTAAGGGAGACCCCAAAAAACACCTTGCGAGGTTACGAACACGAGCTTCCGCAAATTTTTGATGACAAATTTATGATTCCGACGAAGCGCCGGATGAATCTGCAGTTAGCCGTTAGCAAATCGGAGAAACAGGTGTAAAGTCCACAAAGACCGAGAAAGAGAGATAGAAAGGGAGAGATAGACCGAGCGCGTGAGTGAGAGAGCGAAAGAGTAGATATTAATACCAGGAAAATAACACGAAATTCATTGATACGCAAATTTCTTAACAAAGGTTTGGAAACGGAGAGGGTGATGAGCATGAGCGAAGTGGGGGAGGGAGCAGCAGCAACTATAACACTCAGTTGACAGGCAGCAAACAAAATAAAACGTTTGAGAGTCTGAACAGATAGGTTCGTGCATGAATATACGTATACAGTGATCGCTAGCTAATGAGAAAAGTTTCGTCAACAATTTATTTAATTTGTTTAAAACCTTATGCAACAAACAATTTTATTTAGAATACATTTACATTTTTAGCTTTTATCTATTAAAACTTATTTTTCTAAATTTAAATCAACTCTGGAAATACAATTTTTTCTGCTTGGAGTGACTACTGTAAATGTTAATTATAAGTATGTGCTTAAATTTAGCTCGAGGAGAATCACGTATTTCCCTCCTGTCACCAAGTGCGTCAGAATAGTTGTTGGCGTCAGTTGGCATAAATTTTGCGACAACTGCCTAGGGAATACAAAAGATTTTACCTATATAGTATTTAAACATATATAAAGTTTCTTGATATAGCCGAAGCCACCCAACTCACAGTTACTACATAAAATCAGCTGATTGCGTTGTGATTTTCTATAGGAAGTGAAATTTGTGTTTTTTTCATTTTCCATTCTCTCAGGAATTTGATATTCTATGCGGCATTATTTTTCTATTCGATATTCCCGACGAGGTCGTTTACTTATCAATATTGTTGTTGCGCTTATCTATTGCGGGGCATGACAATATTTATGATAACTAGTCGTAATAACTTAAATGCTTATATTTACGATATTGAAAACCTGAAACTTGAAATTAAAATCTAGATAAACTCCTAAACAAAACGTTTCACTGGGAAGCCAAAACTAGTTTCTACCACTAATTATGGTAATAAGTATTAATGCGAAAAACTTGGCGTGAGAAAGCCTTTAAAATATTCTATTGTATTGGAAAAAGGTAAATGTGAGAAAGGGTTTAAGATATTGTAATTGTATTTCTGAAGCTGAAACAGAAAATTTAAATGCGAGCTTGAAATCGTTAAAAAGCAATACATTTCAATTTATTAGTGTCTTGTTATGTGACGAAATATATAAATAAACAAATATAATAAATATATTTAAGCTTTTCATGAACTTCATGAGCTTTAAAAATCACCTCTTGACATTCTTGTTAAAGTAAACCATATTTTTTAGTCGTAGCTAACTTTTCTCCATAATTCGACAAATTTAACATGAAAATTATATAAATAATACATATAACTAAATGGTATTTCCTTTTGCACCTGTTACTGTACTGATAAAATGATTATATTATCTATACAATACTTTATGGCCAAGTGCAAACTTCATGACTAAACTAAAACTTTTTATTCTACTCTTTCTCTTTGCAGTTTCGGTGAGTCAAAATGCAAGAAATGTGGTAAACAAAATATGGGTTAGTTCGATTAAAGGTAGGCAAAACCCTGATAAGCTGTTAAAACCTAGACGCAAATGGTTTTTTTCAAATTGAAAATGGTTTATGATTCGTTCCACACACATATACGAGATGAACTATAACTGTTGTTGCTAGGCATCTTTGACATAGGCTTAAGTGTTTTAATACAATTATGACGCCTACGTCAGTTGTTATTTCTATTTATCTCTTCTTCTTAAAGCACTCAAAGGCCTCTAGGCCTTCAATAGATCAGTCTAACCGACACCTTCAATTGAAATTGATTAGGCGCGCAACATCCACACACAAAAAATGAAATAATTATTTAATTAGGCAAAAAGTTTGCAATATTATTTAAATGTAACAAATCTAATGTCACAGCAGAGTGTGTTAACTGTTATGAGTTAAATGGCAAACGCGACTTTTGATAACGCCCACGAACCACAGCAGAAGGGGGTTGCCCCTTGGGAAAACCAAAATACAGCCCCAAACTTGTGATATTTATGATATGATATTTTACTTCTTAATACTTTAAGATAAGATACCTAAACTTTTTTAAGAATTGTGAATGAAACATTTTTGACAATATATAAAAGTTTTTGATCAGCAAACCCAAACTAAAGAATTACAAGTTTAATTTTGCTACGAAGATTTGAGAAAAACCTATCTAAACTGAATTAGTTTAAGACTGATTTATTTTATGACCAATATTTAGATTAAAATCAGCAAGACCCTTAGTGGATACTTTAACATTTTTATATAAATTACATTTATATGTACAGAAACACCATATGTGGGCTTCACAAATCACTATATCACTACTATATTATGTAGCTGCCATAAAATGTATCTGTTGACAAGGGTTTTGCACAATGAAAAGATATACACAAATATGCATTTTATTCTCTATATTTATTTAAATAGTTGATCTCAGTGTATTTAATTTTTGTCAGCCCAAAGACAGCTCTTCTACTTGTTTTTAGGCTTGTCACTGGCAGCTGTCAAGCAAAACAAAAAAAAACAATTTTTGCCAGACCTTCAAAACTTTCCCATTTCCGTGGGTGGTTTTTTGGCACTCGAGGCACTTGTCAAGTGCACCAAAAATGCGGGGGTGGCCGTTGGGCGGGCGTTTGTTTCACCGTGGAGTCTCCAAAAGCTGTTGCGTGTGCTTTAAGGTCGTTTTGTTTTGTGTCGTTTGGTTTGGTTCAGTTTGGTTGATGTGAAGGAACGGAACTAGTTGCTCATATTTTAATTGTTGCCGAGACCTTTGTGTCTGTCTATGGTAATTGAAACTGACGACGATTGCTAAACGACACTCAATATGCCCGTTCAAGTTGATACAAAATTTTCCTTTTGTCATAGAGAATTGGGTCTTGGTCGGCTGCGTATCCGTCAGATACGCGCACGCATGAGGGCGTGCGCTGATGAGTAACTGAGAAAACAACAACAACACTTGTTGAACAACTGAAAAAAAACAAAAAATTTCATTTTCTAATTATGAGTTCTCAGTTCTTTTTGCCACTTGTCGAAAACTGGGTCAAGTCTAAGACGAAAAAAAAAATAAAGAAAAACTAAACTATGAAAAAGTGAAATCGCAGTTGTAATTAAATTTTAATCATCGGCATTTGCTCAACAATTCTCGTGTCACTGATTCAGTTTATTTCCCTCTCTCTGTCTATTATCTCACTCTCTCTCTCGCTCTCTCTCACTCTGTCTAATTACCACTTACACTTTTGCTTACGGATTCTTGACGGGGCGCTGCTATTGTAATTAGCCAACTTATTTCCACTGTTTGTTAAATGTTTGCAATCAAGTCTTGGCACCTTGACAGCTTTTGCCTGAGATGATGGCATTGCTGTCTAGACAGAGGAGCAGCTTATTGATGGCTTGAAATAAGCGCGAATTGAATAAAGTTTTTGGCAGTAGTTGTCTTAGCATGCTATTGAGTATCTCTCTAGGAGCGTATTTAGGATCACATAACGTATTATGAAATAAAAATTATAAATAAATTATAACGCCACATTTATTATTTTAAAGCAAATGTTTGCAGTTCATATGAAAACAAATTACATTAAATAACTAACTTACGAAAAAATAATCAGTGTTTTTGTAACGTAAAGTTTCCCCTTTTGTCTGCTCAGATTTAAAAAATACAATTTTCCACTAATTACACTCGATAAAGCTTTTTAGGGACTGTTAAAACACACATGCAATACATTTATTTATTTCTGATTAAAAGCGGCATAAGCTACATAGAGCTACCACCACTACAGGAGGACTGGGTCCAATGCGCCCAGGTCAGATTGAGCAGCCCACTTGGAGACCTAACGATCGCCGCAGCTTACGTACCTCCCAGGCACAACGTTA
>SCDS01000784.1:0-44716 GCA_004149465.1 Drosophila nigromelanica
TAATCGATTGTGTTAGTCATAATTAGTATAAAAATCAACATTAAACCCGATTCTGAGGGGGTCAATTTTTTTGTCAAAAATCATGCCAAAATTGGCAAACATTTTGACAAGTAAAGTTCTCGGGTCCATAGCACCCATATTTAAAACTTCCATAACTTTGTCAAAACTGAACCGATTTTCATGTTTGATGGCATTTTGAACATGATTTTTTATTAAGTTTGATTTTACATTAAAAATATATGAATTTTTGAAAATAAAATTTTTTGGAAAAAAGGCATTTACCCTCCCGTCAAATCCGAAAAAAAATTTTTTTTTTAAATTTAGAATTGCGAATTTCTCTTTTTAATGGATTGTATTTGTCATAATTAATTAGATATTAATTCTGCATTGCACAAATAATGCCTGGCTGTCTGTTTTATTACACTGTGAACGAGTATTGCGCTGTCGGTTAAACCCGACTGCAACGTTTTTACTTGTTTTACTTTTGAGACTGTTGAGATTCACAGATCATTTCTCAAATTGTACCTAAGTACAAGCTTTCCTTATACCCAATAAAATATACTATTAAAACAAAGCACAGAGTTCTTTTGTGAATCCACATTCTGTTCTTGTTTCATTTGAGAACTTATACAATCGATCCAATCAGAATCACAAATGAAATATAAACAAACTCGAACAACCTACGAATTTGTCTATGCAATTTAACCCCGGATCGAGACAGCAAGCACCGAGAGAGAAATAAAGGAGAAAGAGGGAAAAACGGGGCGAACTTCTTGAAAGGTAATCGAGCAGTGCAGCACTTGAATGACCAACTGGTCGACGCGTCGTCTGGTTCCTGGCTCGACCCCTTCAATTATTTGCTGTTGGCTCTCCGAAAAATGCCGAAAAGCAAAACAAATGCAAACATTGGCCGGTGGCAGAAGCACAGTTCACAGGGCTAGACAGGGAGCGGGCAATGTGGCTGTGGATATGGTATGGTATGGTGGGTAATGAAGGTCTCGCGCCTGCATTGTGTGCGCTGCATGGACATGGACGTTCGAAGGTCCCGGTCTCGGTACCGGTCCCAAAGGATTTCCTTGTTATGCGTGCGACGTTTGTTTAACCCTCTCTCGGCTGGCCGGCTGCAACAACGGCAGCGACTGCGGCTGCCCTTTGTCCAGGCTGTGGTTCAGATCCAGGTCGTTTGTTTTATCCAGGCAACGTTCCAGTACCGGCTGCACTCGAATGGTTTCGTTTACATTTTACGTGCGAATGTTGCTGTTTTTTGAATTATGGCGACAGGAACACAGCAACAGCAACAGCAACAGCCACAGTCGTAGCCACAGTCGCAGCCACAGTCGCAGTCGCAGCTTCAGCCTCAACCCTGCCTCCTGCCGCCTGCGGTTTGGCCTTGCTCCTCCGCTGCTTCCTTCCTGCCATTCTGGCAGGCAACCGCAGTCGAAAGTGTTGTGTTTCAACATGGTGCGACGAGGTTCCCGTATTTTATTCAAAATGCTGCCACGTAATAGAATTTTTGATGCCAGCATGTCTGGGCCCCATAAAAATGCCATGATAACGGTCAACGCCCGATTCTGTACTGGCTACACGCACTCCTTACTCCTAAATCAAAGCACAGCCAGGCTAAGAGCCAGATACAGATACATATACAGATACAGATACAGGGCCAGAGCCAGGCTCTGACTGGGGCTGAGCTTTTTGGGCCGCCATTGCGATTGCAACTGGCTCGCAGTGGGACCTGGTCCTGGCAACAGGCAACTGGCAACTGGAAACTGGCTACTGGCTTTTTGGCTGGTCAAAATCTCATCATAAATTCATTAGTTGCAACTCGTCGTTGCACGCAAAATTCCAAGCAAATGCCGGACTGGGCAGCAGCTTCCCTGCTGCAATGCCCACGTCCTTAGACCAGCCAGCTGGCTGCTGTCGTTGGAGGTGTGGCAGCAACAACAGCAGCCGCCCCAATGATTTATGCGCCAAGTTGTTTAGAAAATATGCCAAGTGGAGTCGCGGACGAAGCTGGTCGGACTGCGCTAAGCCCAGAAGGGCTTTTTGTAGACGTTCCCGCCATGGACTTGTCATGGCGGCCCCATGTTTGATTAAGGCCAACAACTTGCGGCCGCTAAACGCAAATCAACGGCGGCGTTGATAATGGCCAACGGGCCGCGCGCCAACCACAGCCACGTCCAATTCCGTGTTCGAGTTCGCAGTTCCCAGTTGCCGGTTCCCAGTTCATGGTCCACGTCCACTCATGTCATGACTTGTGAAAATATACACCTAGCTGGTGTTTTTGTTTTTTGTTTTTCGGTCGAATAGGGCCTCCAACTGGACAACTGGACAAGTGGCCACGACCACAGCGATCAAAAGCCGCGACAGGTGTTGCTTATTTCTAATCAGAGGCGTGTCTACGGCGCTGTTTTTAACAGTCTCCCGCAGACAGCTAAATGGGTTGTTCTACTTAGATACCAACAGACTTTCGAATATGCAGACAGACCGAATGGAATTGAAGAAATTCTCATTATTTAAATTGCCTGTGAATGTGAGGCAAGGCAATTTGAAAAGCTGCTCTTAAAAGTTGTGGAGTTCCGGTTAGAGCTATAAACGTATCCAAAAGGGTTCTATAATCCCCTAATAAACGTCTTAATTAACAGTTCTTAGTCCAGGCATCAAGAAATACCTTATCAAAATTGCAGCATTGATATTTATGATTATGTTATACATGAATTCGTTTATATATATTTATATATATATATATGTTCGTGGTAGGTATTGTCATATGTAAATCCGTTTATAAATATAAAAGCACTGCGCCTGCATTTCCATTTTCATTTCCATTTCGAATCGTTATCGTTAATTTAGTTAAGTCTCTTGTTTTTGTTGTTTATTTATTTATTTTTTGTTGTCTCCGGTCTGCATTCGCTTTCAGTTTTGTAAACGCTCTCGAGCTTATGACCATAAATTGCCCAGCAAACCGTGACCATAAATTGGAGCTAACAAAGAAATTATGAAATTCAAATGAAGTGCGTTTGCCATGGCCAATACCAACCACAACATCCTCCCCAGCCTGGCTAAAGTCTAAGGCGCACCTGCCCCATGCCCCATGTGCATGGCATGGCAATGTCCCATGGCCCGAGGGCCAGGCCCCGAGCGAGGCAAGGTCTTGTGCCCAGCCAGATTAATCCCCACCGACATGCCAATAGCCGCAGTTGGAGCCACAGTTGAGGCCACTTTTATAGAGCAACAATTGGCGGGGCCGCGGCTGTTCCGCCTGCACTCAAGTTGGACTTTACAAGAGTAAATTGTGCAACTTGTTCGCTTTTTGCATAAAAATTGTTCATTGAAAATGCATTAATGTGCAATCTGGACAAAAGAAATGCTGCCTGATTCCCTGGTTGCCTGGACAGCGGTCCTGGCCATTGAAAGAATTATTATGGGCTGGAACATTGAACCCAGTTCGATGATATCGATGCAATTGCTGATTGCTGTTGCCCTAGCGTGGAATGCCTGCAGCAGGCTCGCCTCCCCTCGCGACTCCTTGCCCTGCCACCAGTTGTTGTTTGGCTATGAATTGTCTTTAAATACATATCATTAAATGGCATTTATAATATATTCATGAGCGATCCGCTTCCCGGTATTGCTCGAAATCTAATGTAGAGACAACGGCAGCCATATCTTCAACTATCTTTAGCCGCCACCCCAATGCGTCCCTGGGGCGCACCGCCACCGGCCAAGACTTTTAACCGTAAGCGTGGCCCCAGACAGTTGCATGGCCCATTTTGTGCGCCCGGCCAAGTCACAGCTAAACACAATAGAGCGACAAGCATATCCAAAACTTTGTACACACCGACCAGTGAATGCTCTAGGAATGAAAACAATTTGGCTTTTTCATTCGCATCAAAGCACCTTTTTTAAAAGTGTTGAACAAACATAATCTAAAACCACACATACTCCGTTCGATTGTAGAGTATTTGCAGTCCCATATAGCCAAAACGACTCTCCCATTTGCTGGCCCGTTTTGGTGAGCCGAGCCAGACTGAGGCCTGAGAATTGTGCGTATACGTATTGTCTATTGTCCACGGGGCCACGCAGCGCATTTCTATATTTGGCCAACGCGGCGGTCAGTCGTGAAATCTACGCAATGCTCGCAAGGTCCGTTCACCGTTCCGTTTGTGCCGCCCCGTACCCTTGTTGGCATTCCAACTGCCGAGATTTGCCTTTAGCTGCGTTTTGGGGCTTTCGGTTCCTCCATCAAATTCAATTCAATTACATATTTGCCGTTGCCGTAGCTGGAAATTGGCTCTATTGTCTTTGGGCGCTGGGTGCGTGAAATTTATCGTTATGACCAGGCGGCATTATGACCTCGCCTTTGTGACATTTGATTTCGGGGTGACAAAAGTCGCGGGCACAAATTATGGCCAGGAATGCTGAAAAGTTGCGCACATTCACTTCTCGTATTCAGTGGAAGTGAGCCGAGGTTGGGCCACAAAAACGTATGAAAGATTGGCACGCCTTTTGGCACTGAAAACCAAAACTTGATGCGTTTCAACAGTTAATTTCGTTTATTTAACAATAAGAATTATATGTATGCGATATACTTGAAAATGAGTACATCGCATGCTATTCATCCTGAACATGTTCCAAGATTTATTTGATTTCTTAATTTACGCAGCAATTGTTGTCTTGACTCTGAAGCTGTGGCCCAGTGAAAAATTCAAATTACCTGGAAATTGCGAAAGAAACTGAAATCAGTGCTGGAAATCTGGCAGACAAAGGCTTGCAGCAGCTTTCCAGCCGAGTGCCGAAAAAGGCCATTTAATGACAAGCAGCTGGAAAAGGGAGCAGGGAGCCGGAGCCGGGACCAGGGGCTGATCCAGCGACAGCGAAGCGTTTGCGAGTGCAATTCAAAATTGAATTCGAAATCTCAAACACACATCTTGATGAGATCATTATCGCCGCAACAACGACAGGCCAATTACATTAATTAATTATTAAGGGAAGGCAGCTGGAAGCAGCCGAGGAGGAGGAGGAGGAGAAGTAGGAGGGGGAGGGGGAGGGGGAAGAGGCTGTATCAGCCGGCGAACGAGTGTCACGTACAAAGCGCCGCAGCGAACGCTGTGTTCCCAGGCGCAAGGAGCAGCAATCGCTGCCTCCGATATCAAGGAATGCAATCAGCGATCAGACCGAGATCGAACAAGCTCAACTTCAGCTGGAGCTGGATTCAGGCTCTGGCTCAGATTCAGTCCGTGGCTTAGGCTGTGGCTCACTCTTAGCTCGAGCGCATCGTTTTCGCTGGGGGCGTTTTTGGCAGCGCTGACTAAGCAAGTGAAGTGCAGCAGGCGGCCCCAAAGATCGATCGCTCCAGCTCATCTCTCCAATGGACCGAGCGAGCAGCCAAGCGACCGTCGAACACAGCGTCCATTCGCCTTATGATTTGCAAATTTTCAAATATGCATCTCCTGCTGCTGCTGCTGCTGCCTTCTGCCTGCTGCCTGCTGCCTGCGTTAGGTGTGCGATGATTAATTGCTGCCGGTACACGCAATCCTCCAGCTCCTCCAACAGCAGCCAGAATGTGTTGCGTGCTGCTTTCCAGCGAGGAACGTCTCGGCTGCTGCTGCGGCTGCTGCTGTTGCCGTTTCTGCCGTTGAATAATGATCTCTAGAATGTCTTGTTTCAAAAAAGCTAATAAGATCATTTATAACACAGTTAGTTCAGGTTGTGGCCAGCTCTGGCCAGATCTGGTTGTCGGCATCGGCGACTTCCTGCGTCATCATTGCCGTCCATTTATTATATACCCTTAGAATAACTTGTTCCCAGCCAATTCCAATCAGTTTTTACCCTAAAAGTGTGAAGGATTAACGATACAGCAGTCAAGTTCAGAGTAAGAGTATTAAGTGTTCGGTGCGGCATCAGCTGGGCGGCTGTTTAAACGGCGTGGTCTAATAAAAATGCCTCAGCTCAATTAATCGGCAACTCGGCGTGATCACGAATCATTGGGCAAACGATCGATAGTTGTGCTTAGCTGGCTCCCACTGTGAGTAGTGACGTCAGAATCGACTTTGTCTAGCCTGGTGCTATTAGCTATTAGCGCCTTGGACTGGGTTAATTTGAATCTGTTGGTAGCCAATTGGGCTGGACAGGAAGTGGATGTGGAGATGCGTGCGGCTAAGTAGGACACTTGGTCCACTCGCTGACAGCTGATTGGTTTGTGGCCAGGATGTGCGTGGCACAGTCCGACAAAGCCGTAGTCGCAGTCAATTAAACTGCCAACACTTGTTAACAAGCTGCAATCAGTAACACGCCCCAAGCGCCTGCCTGGCTACAGCCAAACGAATTATCACAGCCCTGTCCCTGTCAATGGCCCTGTTGCTGCCACTTCGTTGTAGTTTTCATTTTTTTTTTTTTGTATTTTTGTATTTTTTTTTTTTGATTTTTGGTCCTGGCCCAACCGTTTTTGAGGGGCGCGCATTTGGCAGTTATTTCGAAAGCGCCTTTTTCGGCTGCTGCATTTGTTTGTTGTTCTTTCTCACATGGCTGGCAATTTTTTATTTATTTGCGAAAGCCAATTTAAGCCACGGCCGGTCGCAGCTCGTCCAAACTTTTGTTTCGCATTGAATTTCAATTTGTGTTTCCGCATAAAAAATGCTCGTCGTATTTATTTATTTTACTTTTGTGGGTTACACTCGCATTTGCGGCTTGTCTCTCGCCTCAGATCTTTTATCGCTGATAAAAATGCAGCCCCCAAAAACGCGGTTGACTCCGGTTGCCCGCACCCGAAATTGCACCTTCGAGCCGGTCACTCCCTGGCTCACTAACCTGGCTCGTTCCCTGGCTGGTTGCTGTTGGCCCCAGGCTCCTGGGGGGCGTGGGCGTGCAATCCAGCCCCGCCTCGCTTTCAGTTGTGTTTGCGTTGTCGTTGCAGTTGTTGTTGTTGTTGCTGTTGTTGCTGTCGTTGCGTTGGGTTTGTGTTGTCGTTGCTGTTTTACAATTGTTTGTTTTGCTGTTTGTTAAACACCTTCCTCTACACGTTCGCTTCCAGTCGCCTCCGTTTGCCTCATCCTCATCCGCATCTTCGGCTTCGGCCTTTGCCTTTGCCTGCACATCCTTTGTCATGTTCGGCTGCAAAGATTTAAGGCCCTGCTTAGCCCCTGGGCATCAGCAGCCGGTGACCTCGCCGTCGCTCTTTCTCCATCGGCCATCTCCATCTCGCTTTCTTGCTGCATCTTCACTAGATTTAAAAAGGCTCTGTGGCTCTGCCCTTTGATGTTGCCTGTTTGCAGCGTCGTCTTCTGCTTGCTTCGCATAACTTTGCTTGTTAACAATTGCATTGTACAACAGCAACAACAACAGCAACAACAACAGCAACAACAACAGCAACAACTACAACAACAACAAATGGCGATCCTCTCAATCTGAACCGGCTTTGCCATTTTTAGGTATCAACAGTCGTCGGCACCCCAATGGCCAGCCAACTTGGTCGGGGCCAGGACACAATGGACACTCTTTGAAAATAGGTGGCTTGATTTATTTGTCTGCAAATTCGCTTTCTCAAAAGGCATTTGGAGCCTTACATTTTGGCTCGAGCAACTACTTAAGGCAACTTCCTACGAGCCTCGCAAGTTGTCAAAACACATTCGCTGAGTTGTTCCAGATTTGGTGTGTGTGTGTGTGTATGAGTGTGTGTGTGTGTGTGTGTGTGTGTGTGTGTGTGTGTGTGTGTGTGTATGTTTAAAGGTGAAGCTTTGAATATGACGAAGCATCACTGAATGCCGCATTTATCAAACAAATGCCTCGAATTTTTAGCATGGGAATTTCAAGTACGTTTCAGTTTCTCAAACTTTTTGCTCATTTCTCTGAGAGTCCGTGGAAATACACAGCAGTTCCATCAGACTTTGAATTCTGCGAAAAATTACGACCTGTTTTATTTCTCAATTTGTAGACCTAAATTCAAAGTTTTCCCATAGAAAAAACACCTCTGCAATTAGAAATTCTTGTAAAAAGAAGGAGAAACAGCTCGATAGGCAAATTTTGGTTACTAAAAATAAACTTTTAGTCGCTTGCAACTGGGAATTCTTGTGTAAATTTCAAGATTTGCATCCTTGGGGAGAGTTAAGTGCTTGGTATTCTATCTGGAATCATCTGGCAGCCATCTACATTTAACAAGCTTCTGTGAAATCGATCCTCATCCAAGCTGCGGCATAGTTGCTGTTAAGGTCGCTGATTCGATTGCTCCGATTACACACACACACACACACACACACATACACACACACACCCTTCACTTCCCCTGGTACATGGCTAGAAAACTAAAATGTTCGCTTGGCTTTTTCATGGCTGAGCGCTTGCCAGCAATTCCTTAAGATTGTCACTCTGACAAGCCCCTTGTATCGATCTGGGTACATAGTTCTCGAACATAGTTCAGCGCAGTGCCAACTCAAGGCGTTCTACTTAAATCACAACAAGAGAACGCAACAAAAAAACACGATATATACATATATATAAAACAGCAACGAAAACCCTTGAGCCAGCGAGCAAGTGTTCAAATTCCATTAAAGAACATTTACAAATTTGGCAAAGATCATTGGCAACAGCGAGAACAAGAGGAAGAATGGCGGGCAAAAAGTGCTAGCCATGCTAAACAAAAAAGCGGCTATAACTAGCGACACCTTCGATGGGGGCTAAAAGAAGTGAACCAAACCGAACTAAACGAAACCAATTGCCACAGAAAGACCTTGAGATCATGCCAAGACAAACAATAACAAACAGCAGCAGCGGCAACAATGCCGCCCAGCAGCAACACCAACAACACCAACAACAACAACAACAACGGCAACGGCAACAAGGATGAGAGCAGCACTTTTGTCTCCAACAGCGTTTTCCCTAACAACCGAGGTGATAAATAAAATTCTTTATATGCAATCTTTTAATGCAATTTACAATAAAATCAACATGGAGTTTAGTCGCTGGCGGCAGCAGCGGCAGCGACGGCGGCGGCTGTTGGGCAGCAGCTTCTTCCTTTTGGGTTTTCGCTCCGGCTGCCTGGCTAAATAACAAGGGGGCACAGCTTGATTTGACATTAGCACAATCCCACAGATCACCTTCCCAAAATGGATTTTGCCGCCGCCGTCGTTCGTCGTCCGTTGCCAGTTGCCGGTTGCCAGTTGCCGGTTGCCAGTTGCTGGGCCTGAACTTTTGCGCAGTGCACAACGGAAATGGAGGCCCAGACCGCGATGATCATTGCGAGCAGGCAATAAATACACCATAGAAATGATGTACGGAAAATGATCGCAGCTCTAACTCTCTAGCCAGCCAGCTAGCCAGCCAGTTGGGCCACGGACTCACAACTCCTCGACCAGCAGCAGCAACAGCTCAACGGGGGTGCTTCGATGCTGGTAAGACGCTGCCGCACAGTGGTTTCAAATTTATTATCATGTGTGTGCTGAATTCATATGCAATTAAATATATATTTTAATCTGTTGTATTTTTAGTCGTAATTTAAAACTTACCTGAAAACACCTGAAACAGAAAAACAAATTCGTAAATCTTCAAATGCTTTATTTAATTACCGTATTTAATTATACTACATGGAATAAAAAATGTGCAATGCAAAATTTGACAGTTTTGTTGTTCAAAATAAACTTGACAATGATCTCTTTGTTTTTTTATTTTTAATTCGTCTATTCAAAATAATAAGAAAGTATGAATATATATTAAAAATGTACTCATCCCC
Organism: Drosophila nigromelanica; assembly: GCA_004149465.1. Classification (NCBI taxonomy): domain Eukaryota; kingdom Metazoa; phylum Arthropoda; class Insecta; order Diptera; family Drosophilidae; genus Drosophila; species Drosophila nigromelanica. The sequence continues at coordinate 9,722 of SCDS01000784.1, forward strand.
ATAAATATTGATGATTTTCTTGATTTAGTGAACTCGAATTATCTCAATGCTCAATTACCGTTTCAATTTATCATTGGGTATTAAGAGCGTGTTGCAATGTCTGAACCCACTGTGCCCGCTTAGAATCTAGCAGCTGCCTAGATGCGGATGCTTGGGGCTGCTGCTGCTCGTTTGGGCTACCACTTTGCGTCTGGCGGCGGCTGCGGTTGCGGTTGCTGCTGCTGCTGCTGCTGTGGAGGCAACCGCGGCATTATTAATGATAAATGTGGCTTGCACTCATGATAAATACAGAGAATCGTTGAAAGGTATAAATCAATAATAGAGAAGTTTGTTTGCAGTTAGGCGCAAGATGGAGCCGTGATTTTCCAAGGCAGGGCAACGGGCCGACAGACAATGAGTATGCCAAAACATAATTCAAGTTAAAGGTCTTCGTGTGGAAGCTGCCGCAGCTCATCTGATTGGGCCAGGACAGCAGGACGTAACCGGGAATCGTAACTGCGCGTTGGCTGCTCCTCTGCCTGTTGATTGACTAATTAATCGAGGCAAGCGCTGCTGCCAATTACATCAAAATCGAACAGAGACATAAAAGCGACACGATTATCAATAACAATTAGCCGACGCCTGCGACAAAGCTGCCTCCATCAGTGGCGTCCAGAGGCCCGTCAAATTTATTATTGGCCCCTCTCCGCATCGACTCGTGCATTTGAATGCACGAGTTACGCATCCATCAAATGTCAATTGTTTGTCTTGGCGCTCCACCTTCTTGGCGTCCACAGCAGCAGCAGCAGCATCAGCAGCAACCGGAGCCACAGCCTCCGCATCAGCGTCAGCTACGTCGTCGTCATCACCAACGTTCGTGGCGCGCTTTGCCATTTCTCATAAATCATTCCAAGGCTCTGGCGGGCTTTGCGGCAGCTTCGATGCTGACGACGACAACGACGACGTCTCGTGGCTGTCAGAAGGAGTAAAGCATCAGGCAGGGGGGAGGAGTGCAATCGCTTTGATGCCCATCCATGGCATTGAACTTGTCTAGCGCTGAGTGTCAGCCGGTTTGTCCAACTCGTCGCAGTTGCTATGGAAAGTATTTTAGATAGTGCCAAGGGTGAAGTGAACTGCTAAGCATTTTTTGTTTCCACTCAGCTAAACTGAAAAACTATTGGAATCAAATATATATTTATTGCAGTCCTCGGTAGATAAGTTGTGTGTGTGTTATTTAAAATGTATATTAGAAAAGCTGTGTTTTTTTTATAGGTAAGTGACTCTCAGTCAGTTGTTCTCTCTCGTTTTTAATCTCTTACTTTTCGTTAACTCCTCTTTATCTATTCTTTAGTCCCTTACCCTCTCTCTGTCTTTTATTCGCTCTCTCTCTCTTTCTCTATTACTCTCTGTCTCTGTCGCTTTCCTTCCTTTTTCACTTTCCCCCTCTATCTCTCTCTCTTTAATCTTAATAATTCATCTTTCTTTAATCTAATCGATTTTCTAACCTGATGCAAGCAAATTCAATGTTTATTTCGGATTATCGTCAGGGATTAAATTATTATTATTTTTAAAATGCACTTAAAATTCATTAAACATTTACGAGCTTATTCAAAGTAGTTCACTCTTCGGTTAATAATAATAGCTTAGCTGAACTTTGTATACATTTAGTTTTTATGGAGCACTTTAACTTTATCGCTTTTATATCCACACGGTAGCTGGACGACTATTAATAGACTCAACCGTGTATGGCATGGTATTTAGGTATTTATAAGCCCATTCGCTGCACCTTAATGCCAGCGTGGGGTCACCTGTGGTTTAAGCACTGCCAACTATCAACTTTGCACATTAGACCAAATGAAACGGACGGGTTTTTGCGTCCTTTTCTGCATTGAATATTCTATGGCAGCCACCTGAAAGAGCCGGGTAAACTTTGCATAACAAAACAGGTGCACTCGAGTGCCTTGTTACCAAACTCCCTCCACCCCCCTCCACCCGTCCACCCAGCTGGACGCCTGCTCTTGTGGCCATTTCCCAGTGGCCGCCTACGCGACTCGCCAGACGCTCGCATTCGCAATCAGCTGAGTCATCGTGCGTTCTGGCTGGGATTTGGGTCCCAGCTCGGTTGCTGGTGTGTCCTTTGTTCTTGACCAAGCCAATGACCTACAAGGATTTCGCTGCCGGCTCTGCATAATTTCTTGCGCGCATGAAGATTTATTTCAATTGTGAGCTGCTGCATTCAAAGTTCGTTCCAGCTGTGGCTGCAGCTCACTTTCTTCTTGCGGCCAAAGAATTGCGCTCGCTGCGACCGACCCACATAAATCATTCACAATTAGACGCGGCAGCAGCAGCAGCAGCAGCAGCAGCAGCAGCAGCAGTGGCAGCGGCAGCAACAGCGGTCACGGCTCTAACACCTGACCGAGTTGCCGCCTGCTAGTCCAATTGGACTCACTCAGTGCCGCCAACTTGACTCGAAGAAGCGCTCACAGCAAGCGAGCTGTTTGAGTGTTTCAGCGTGTTCAAACGTTCCGCTTGCGTCTGCAACATGTTCGAGTTGGAAGTCAACTTGTATCTGTTGCCCGTAGCGCTAGATACTGCAAATGTATCTGCATTGAGTGGCCCAGCGACGCGTCGACGCCGAAGTCGCGGCTCGAACTCGCAACTTGTTCTGTTCACTCTGAATCGTCGAGGCGTGCGGTACTGAAAGCCGGACAACATAATACGAAAAATAACAATACTTAAACCGGTTCGGAACGTAGCGACCCAAAACAGCGGCGCGCGTACCACAATAACAACAACAACAACAGCAAGAAAAATAATAATAACAACAACATCGATTAGCTGGCAACTAGATATCGAAATTGGGCAAGCAACAACAACGACAACAACAACAAAAGCCTTCCAAGTGCCCAGACGCGTGTGTGTATCCGTATCCGTATCCCGAAACCGTATACCCAACTCACGGCAATCCCAGCATAATTTGTGATCCCTTTTGTGTCTCTATGCGATCTCAGTGAGTGTGTGTGTGTGCTAGTGTGTATATATGTATGTGCTTGAGCCGAAATTCGCGTTAATTGAGCTGTAAGTGCTGATTTGTTATACAAATTTGCATCGCTTGCAACGAGGCGAGTTGCAAGTTGCCTGGAAACGCTGCGGCCGCATAAACAAATCTGGCTGCGCGTCTTGGTTCACTGATTTAATGCCACAAACAGATTGCAGATTGTAGCTGTAACCACCGTCGCCCCGCCCCACAGCAGGCGCGCCCTCCTGTCCTGCCTGCAACATTGCAACCTGCTTGGAAGCTTGTTTCTGCGGAAGAGCAACCGCCAGAGTCGGACTCAGAGCGCCACACCGCGCGGCGAGCTGTGGAGAGGTGGGCACCGCGACTCACAGAGTCAGATCCGGCAACAAAAACAAAAACGAAAAAAAGCAAAAAAAAAAAAAAAGAATCAGCCGACGACGACGTCGCGTCGTCCAAACATTTTGCCATTGAGCAAAAGAATTTCTTTAAAACAACAACGCGCAAAGATTTACAACGCAGACCAAGCAAAAAGTGTAAAGCAGGCAAAGCAGCAAAAAATTAGCGCATACTGGAAGTGCATCTATCTGTATATATACCTATATATATTTATATACACATACACACACAGGTGTGCGCGAGTGTGTGTGTGTGTCTTTACCAAGTGCAGGCAAAAAGTTGTTTAACTAACCAAAAGAAAAAGTTTGAAAAGTGTCAAGCTAAGCGGCGCGGCCAATAACCTAACGACAACCAAAGCCAGCAACAACCACAACAACAACAACAACAACGCCAACAACAACAAGATTTTGTGTAAGGCATGCAATGGCGACCCCTTGTACGGGCCAGCCTGCGGTTTAATTACCGTTATCCTTGCAACAGCAACAACACAAACAACATCAGCGACCAAGTCTTGGATTACGATTACGCGTCGCGCCGAAAGAAAAAGGACGAGAGACGAATCGACGCGTCGGCAGGTGAACATTCCAATTGGCAGAAGGCAACCGGCTAATTGGCACTACCTGACACAAACCACACATCCCAGCCAGGTGAGTTTTATAGACTTGATTCCCTGCATCTACAGCTACAAAGTTGCTGATGCCACGGCAATGAAGGGGTTTTATTAATAGATTAACGACCATATCGGAATATAAGCATTATGACTAAGATGACAGACGGTATTTAAAGAACTATTATTGCGTGTGTGATTTTGGCCTGATTTTTATATACACAAGATTTTCACAAGATTTATGGTATTTATAAAATAGTTCAACCAATGACAATATAAATATGCTCTTCGGTACTTTATCTGTTAGCTTAAAGAAATAACTGACAAAATAGTTTCGAGAGTTATTTTTATACTTAAAAGAAATAAGTTTCAACTGTCTCAATTTGGTTACTCCTCTATTCAACATTCCTTTTTGGCCTCGCAATCTGTTTTGTTCCAGTCTTAATTTATTTTTAAAGACCACTCCGCAGGATGCCAACACTAGAATAGGGGATAAAGAGAGAGAGAGAGAGAGAGAGAGATCAATCTGCTTTCAGAGGCACTCTTCATAACTAGGCGCTAAGTAGACACCACATTTGCGTACCACAATTCGTTGCACGCTCCCATTATTGCCGACGGATCATGGATCAGTGATCATGGATCACGGATCGATGCAATGCATTTAGCGTAACATTTTCGATTATGCACAGCAATAAGCAATAAGCAGGCAGTTCTTGAGCCTGTTAGACAGACTCTGAGACTCAGCCACAGCTTTGATCTTTTGTTCCATGCACAAGTTTGGCAGATGCTGACTGCGTCTGGTTGGGTCCGTTCGGATCAGTTCTGTTCTGTTCTGTTCTGTTCTATTCTATCTGTCTGATCGGTCTGGCGGTACATGAAAGACCCCAGCGTCTTGGCGAAGCTTTGAATGTGGCATTTCAAAGCCAATTCCAGGGAAGTCCACTTCAAACGGGGAGACGAAACCTATCGACTCGTTGTCCATATGTGCACTTGGACAATCGTCTGACAGGGCGATGCGGCGACTCTCGCTGCTCCCAAAAGGGCAAGCACAGACAACTTGGCTGGTCTCTCCGGTCCGTCCGTTCGTCCGTCCGTCTGTCCGTATCTCTCAATTCCATTAGACAGACATGCGTTGTGTCTGAAAAGTGAATTTATGCCGCGCTGCTGCAACAATTGATGCTGAAAAATGATGGCAATGACAAAGTGATTACGACGCAGCGTTTAGAAAGCGGCTGGAAAATTGGAAACCACAAGTACACCATATTCCCGATAGCATACAAGTGCGCAAGCAATCAAAGCTCAAGTTGAAAATGAAAAAAAGAAACTAACAATTTTAATTCTCAATTCACAATCCTCGACTCTCAGTTCTCAGTTCTCAATTGAAGCGTTAACGTGGCCGGGCGAAAAGTGAAATGCGCCGCAAACAAAGCAGGCGCATCATTAATCATGTAGTTGTTGTTTTTATAAACGCACCTAAAATACACTTACCATGGCTATAAGTAGTTACCTACTTGTTTGTGTACACCAAATTGACTGAAGTTGAGCCGTTTCGAGATTCTGGTTCTGAAAGGCGCACGTTCTTGATTTGAATCTCACTCTCCCGCAGTATTTGGCTTTTGTAAATTGCTCGTCGTCATGCTTTTATGATTTGGTATTTTCAGTTGGTATTTTTTTTTATATTTATTTTGTTTTTGTTTTTTTTTTTATTGTTGTACTGAATTCGATGCGCCCAACTTGATAAGCCTCAGCGCGCTCTGCAGCGTTGCTGAGTTATTGTTATACCTTTTATTTATGTGTATGTGTGCGAGTGTGTGTGTGTGTGTGTAGGTGTGTCCCAAGCCCAGCCCTTAGCCCAGCCTCGGAGAGAGCAGCCACAGTATCCAACGACAGGCAGCTAAACTTTTTTGAGTGCCTGCGCGATATCAAAATGTAAAATGTCTCGCATAACAAAGTTTTTGGGCAAACATTCGACTAAGGCATGACAGTTATTGAATACCCTATGGCCACCAGTTCTTTGAAATATGAGCTTAAAAGAAAGAAATGCGCTTTAATCAAGAGCTCTGTCACCTTTAACAAAGGAAATTTAAATAACCTTCAAATCTTTTAACCTGTGTTTCGGTTTTGTTTTAATTTCAATTTTATTCAATGCAATTTATAAAATTTTGCCGTTTTTATGTACAATAACTTCAGCCCCATTCGGGGATTATTTAAGTCAACCTGTCGATAAAGCTACCGCACATCAAAAATTTTATTGTAGTTACATCAAGTTGAAGAGCAGTTTCCCAATTCCTTGCCCCAACCCAGCCCCAAACGTGCCGCAACAAAATACAATAATTTCACTTGGCGTACAGTTTATTATATAATTTTTGTCCCTTTTTGACTTTTATCTTACGTTTATTATGCCCCATGGAATTTGCGGATTTCCAAGGGCTGCTGCTGCTGGAGGTCAACGTCTCTTACCGCCAAGAAGTGGTAAGACAAGGCAGCGCACCCCTCTTCCGGCCCAACACAGCCAACTACCGCCTAGAGTTGTAATAACTTTGGACCAAGTTTTGTTGTACATTTTGTTGGACCAGCAGCTGCCCCTGCTAAAGTGCTATGTCCTGGAGCAGCTGTCCAAATGCCAAACTGCGAATACACCTACCAGCCACCCACACACACACGCACACCCACACACACACACGCACACTCCATTTGGCCAACCCTCGACAAGTAATAGAAGAAGAAGAAGAAGAGGCAGCAGCAGTAGAAAAAAAAAACGTTGACTTGTAATAATCATAATCGTAAATTTGCAAAAAGCTGGCCGAGCTGCGTCCTTACACAGCGCGTAGTGGCACAAGGTCCTTTGGGGCCATTTAGCATTTTGCGCCAAGCATTCGGATGAAGATGAAGACGCCGCCTCTGCAGCAATGTATCTGCGAGTGGGTGTGCCGCGAGGGCGTGTTCCGTTGTAGGCGTCATCATCATCATTTTAGGGCCTCCTTTGGCTGTGTCGTTTGGACGCATAACAAGTGCGTAGGTCCACGCCCAGCGGGACATCAAAATACGCATAAAACGCCATTTTAAATCTCCTTCAGTGGTGTTTCCCTATGCGGCTTACATTTTATAGTAGGCCTTTTCATAATCATAACTTTAACAAAAACTAAACCTAATATGATCATGATTTGTTCTCATGTTTGATACCCTCTTTAAAATTCATGTAATTTTAACGAATTTAGCCCGTTTTCGTATTTCCCATTCAATTTAAGCTAAAGACCTCAACACAAAATGCCAAGTCTAAGAAGGTATTTAAAAAGTTTCCTAAACTTCATTTGGAAGTTTTATTACCAGCAAGTGCCAAGCATAAAAAAGGGGCGGAAAGAAACACGACGGGCTACTACGCAACGCATTTTTGCACTGAAATTTGCTCTATTAAAATTCCAGGGCGCCGTTATGGCATCGCCTCATTCAGTGGATACCGAAGCCTGGCAATCGCTTTAACATGCAGCAGATGCCACAATCAGGCTTCATGCAGGTTGCTTCTGCTGCTGCTGCTCCTTTTTGTGCCACCATGGTGCCTTATCCTGGCTGGCTGTCGGCTTAGCAGCAGCTGCAGCAGGTCCCGGGAGTCGTCGTTGTCTCTGGATAAGTCTTAGTTATGCGAGGGACTGGCATTTATCTTGTGATAATAGTTGGTTGTGCGTTGCGAGCAGCGGCGCCTGCGAAAGGGGTCGGCTTACTGCAGTTTAGAAGATGAAAGAAAATATACCTTTAATCTAACGCTTATTGTAACAAGCTTTTTGAAATGCGTTTTACCATTTCACCATTTGCCATAATGCACATTCCAGGCGCCGCACCCCCTCTTCGCTGAGCCCCTGTACTTATTGAAGCATATGCTGCCTGCACAAGCGCCATTTTATTTTTGCTGCAAAAATATGCATTCACAGACGGGGGCACCATGTTGCCGCCACCCATTTCCAGCCCAGGCGGGTTCAGTCAAAATGTTTGCCACTACGCTAGTTCCTTGGAGGCAACAAATTCGCCTCCTGCATCCGCGTGCAACTGTTTCAGCTAAAATGTTTATCTATACAACTGTGAGCAGAATAAACGCAGGCAGAGACAGACAGCCAAAAGCAGCAACAATAACAACAAGAGTAACAACAACGACAAAAGATCTATTTTAAGTACAAATAGTGTGCCCAAGTTTTGGCCACGTTCTTTCGCCTTCGAATACTTTTGAGGTTTTTCTCTGTACGGCAACACACGCGCCAACTTCTATTGTTAAACTTTAATGCCGTTGGGGCGGTTCAGCTCTGGGGCGTGGCCGGGCAAATTTCATGAAAATTGTCCTCAGCCCGGAAAAGTTTTTTGTTCTCTATATTTTTATTTTTTTTTTTTAGTTTTCCTTAGTTGCTTAGCTCCGCTCAGACGAAAGCGTTATTTTATTGAATTTTTTGCCAAAATTGTTGGCGCAAACTTTTCCATTTCATTTTCCATTCTTGTCCATTTGCCTGTCCCCCTCTCTTCTGTCTGAAGTTCCTGGTCTTTTTCACACTGCTCATTTACTTTGTTGTTGCCTGTGGCAAGTTTTTAAGAACTTGCTAGTTTTTATGTTGGTTTTGCGTAGATTTTCTTCCCCTCTTTGGTTTTTTTTTTTTTATTTTTTGCACTTTTTTTTGTTGCATTAGGTGGCTGTTGAGGCGTAAAGTTCAATGGCGGGTTAAATGGACTTAATACAGGAACTTTTTAGAACTTTTCTCTTGGTTTTTTTGTTTTTTTTTTTATATTTCGGTTTTATTATTTCGTTATTGTTGTGCTAAACTTCTGGCGTTGATCGTCGGCCTCTTCCCAAGCGCAGTTCTGCAACAAAGTGAAAGTTTTTGTTGAACAGCTTAAAAGTAGATTGGCATTTTTGTTCCTTCTGTTCAGCAAAAGGATAACAGGTTGAAATATAAGCTACGTGATAGCTGGCAGAGTGTATGTATGCATGTGTGTGTGCGTGTGTGTGTGGTTGTGTTTAGTGTGAGACACATGTTAGGCTTTATATTCGTAGGTTGCCATGAAGTTGGGTTGCAAACTTCTGTAAAGATTTGTGAAAACTATTTTGGGTGCCAAGCATTAGGAAATGAATCTAAAATGTAAAAGTATGTATAAAGTTTTGTATATATGCTATATAAATGGGTTTTAATTTAAGCGAACTTAAATTACTGAATACAAATTTTGGAATAGGGTGCAATTTATGGGTTATCCACTGTACTTTTTTACTCTCTTACATTTTTTTTATGAACCCCCTCAACGCTTTGAATGCTGTGCTTCACTGCACATTTAAAATTTATTTAAAAATTCGCTACATATATATTTTCTTACCTGTTCAATTTTGGCCATTTTATTCACCACCTACCACCAAATTCTCAACCTTTTACACATTTTGCAAGTCATTTAGTAAACAACAAAAGAATAAAAAAAAAAACTGCAAAACGTTCAGCGCGTGTCTAAAAATTAGTTTCCCTCACGACAGACCCTTTCTGCCCCGCCTCCCTCGCCTAACCGTCAACATGTTCGCTTATAAGACTTGGCGCGAAGAGCAGCAAAGAAATTTGTAGCCAGTTATGCAAAAAAGGCCAACACAAAACCGTCAAAAAAGTAAAAAAAAAATAATGTAAGAAAAAAGTGAAGCAAACTGCGGCCCGTGTCAACTTTTTATGCTTTTGCCCAAAGGACATGGCAGCAATTTTTTCGTATGCGCCATAGTCAGTGGTTGGGGCTGCGGGGAGGGAGTGAGGGAGAGTGGGAGAAAAGGGGAAGGGGGTGTAACTGTGAGTCGAGGCGACAAGTTGTTAAGTAAGCAGCGACAACTCAAATAAAAGGCCTGCAAAGGGGTGTCCGTTGGGCGGGCAGGCGCCTAAATTTTTTTTCGGGATAGTTTGTGGAGCGTAAAAAGTTGTGTGAGAAAAAAAAGAAGAGCAAGCGGAATAGCAAGGGTGTGGAAAGAGGGGCGAGCGGGGGCCGTGCAGGTCTGCAGATGGAGGTGTGAAAAAGGTACCTATGTGCCGGACAAAAGACCAAAACTTGCGTGTATTTGCAGCTCTTTTCCGCTGAGATTTTTCTCGTGTTCGCTTTTTGTTTTATGACAATGCAAACAAAACAAAACAAAACCAAAGCAAACACAAACACAACGACAAAGCGAAGCCGAACTAAAAGTGAGAAAAGCAAGCGCCGTAGATTGAAGCGATTCTCGGTTTGAGAATCGCCACAAGAAACTGCGGAATGTCATTGTATATGCATATTAAAATTTGCCTATGCCAGAGAAGCTGAAGCTGGAGTCGGACTCGGAGTCGCAGTCGGGGTCGGGGTCGGAGCTGTGGCCAGAAGTGGAAGTGGAACTGCTGAAGCTGCTCTGGTGCCTGGCATTGGGTCTGTGGTCGGGTGTTGTCTACCTGCAGTTTGTCTTAGGCGGCTTTTGTTTGGTTTCCGCTTCACACTTCACTTGAGCAGAGGGGTGGCGGGGGGAGGGGGTTGGCTGCTGTTGCTGCGGTTTATGTGACATGCGGGCGACGCGACGCGACACTCGCTGGCAGGTGAGTGGCAGGGCAGGCAGGGCGTGGCAAGCACAGAAGTCATACAACAGACGCAACGCAACACAAAAGGCACAGACAACAGGCAACAGCAGCAACAACAACAACAGCACTTCCAACTTGTCATACAAAACGGCTGGCGACAATCAATGGAATTTATATGCCCGGCCCGGGCGACCGCGAGGCACAGAGCCCCGAGTCGCACTCCGATGCAGAGGCCGAGGCAGAAACTGAGCCTGAATCCAAAAAGCGAAACCCGCAACCCTCAGACAGTATTTCGCCATAGCTCCGACATGTGTATAGCCGGTGTGTGTGCATGTGTGTGTGTGTGTGTGTTTGTACTTAAACATTTTTAACGCCATTTGATGCCTTTTCACACATCGAGGAAGCGAAAAACAAACAGCCAAACTCAAGAAACACTTAGCCAGGCGACCCCTCCTACAGCAACTTCTTCACTTGTGTCATGTGTGTGTCTCTGCCTGTGTGTGTGTGTGTGTGCGTGTGTGTCAGTATCCTTGGGTTCATTCCAGCACACATTTGATCCTGCCAGCAAGTCGCTTAATGCTTTCTGTGGTTTTGTGTTTACACTAAACGGAATTGCAAACCTCAAAACCCAAACCCAAATCCAAAGCCAAACCCAAGACAAACCGAGGCAAACCCTTCCCCCTTCGCTCCGCCCACCCGATCCGGAGCTGCTGTATTGAATTTCACGCATCATTTGCCAAAGGCTGCTTTCTGGCTTTGCCACTCGGACTCCGACTTGGACGTGGCAGCGTGTCCTGTGGCGTGGGTGCAACTTTGCGACTTTGCGGCTTATGCGTTGTGCCCCAAAATGCTTGTTTAAATTAAAACAAATAGACACACGTCTGAGCGTGAGAGAGCAGGGTGTGAGCGGTAGGCAGAGACTGGAGCGAGGTGTTAGAGCTGGCATTTAATTTCAGACAGGTGCCAGCTGTGAAAGGCAGAGGTAGGAAATATTATATGCTTTGCATACTTTGGAAATTCGTTTAGGGTTTGGGAGTTTGCGGTTGCCAAAATTAAGTGGAAAGCCATGAAAATGTTGAAAATTGTTAAGCGAATAGGTTTCAAACGAAATAGGAATTAGGAGTTCATTTTAAAAGTATAGAGCATTCTACCATAAATTTAATAATTACTTATAATTTAGGATAAATTGCAAAAATGTTTATTATACTTAGTAATTAGGTAAAGTTACCTCCCTATTTGTCTAATAAAACCAGAGAATAGTACATAAAAAAGTATAAAAGGAACTGACATTTTCACGCTTTTATTCGCTGTTTTATTGAGTTGAATTTTTCTGGTCAATGGCACAAAACCTCAAAAACCACAAACAGACATTTTGTAATTAATGTAACGCAAAGAGACACACATATCTATACATACCTGTCATATAGTAAACACACAACATATACATATATATATATATATATATATATATATATATATATATAAATATATATATATATATATAGCAGGTTGGTTTTTGTCTACTGGACTTTTCCCAATGCTGATTAATGTAGATTGCTGGCCAAATGTGTGCACGTTAGCATTAAAAATTTTTCAACTTTTATTAGACCAATTAAATTGCGGTTGAAAAAAAGAGTTCAAAAAACCAGAAATCAAGCGGCGCTTTTTTTTGTAAATTTATTTGCCATTTAATGTGCAGCAATTTTCAGTCAACAATGGGACATTCAGACAGACCATGGGACAGACCATGTAAGTGTGGAACTATTAAGAAATGAAGATATTTGTTTCGGGGGAGCGATGATACTGGAGTGGAAACAAGGGGCAGGGACACAGACAGGGACAGGGGCACTGCTCAACTAATTAGCCATCATCATCAGCAGCGGCGGCGGCTTCTCTACACATTTTCTATCAGACACAAACAGTTAACTGCAGTCGGTTTCTGGTCAGGTCGCGCCTGGTCTGGTTTGGTTTGGTTTGGTTTGCTCTAACCGCAGGTACATGATGGTTAGGTCGAGGGCAGGCGGGCGTTAGTAACTAAATTAGCGGCTGGCCACAGCAACAAATACTTGACGTGGAGTTTGCTACGTTTTTTCGGCCATCTCGGTCTTTGGTTTGGGCTCTTTCTTTGTTTTTTTTTTATACATATATATTTCTTTTTCCTACTTGCTGCTTCTTTTTCGTTCCCAAATGCAACCACAAATTCTTTGGCCGTCGAGTGTTTTGCGTGTTGGTGTTTTTGGTTTTTTTTTTTTTTGTTTGGGTTGAGCTTGCCCTTGCCTAATTTCCAGTTGGAGTCGCTGGCTAATACAGACATCTTTCGGTTCCATGGCTCTGTCAGAGTGTGGCGCACTTTTAGATAAAAGGTTTTTCATGTCGTCTCCATTTCAAATTCATTCTCATAGCCGGGGTGCAAAAAGCATCTAGAAAAACGAGCCAAGAAGCAGAAGCAGAAGCGGCAGCAGCAGCAGCAGCAGCAGACAACGGTAGTAGTAGCTCTTTCTCTTAACTCTCTCGTCACTCGTGAAAAACTTTTAGTGGAAACCGTTGGGCAGCAAATTATGCATGCAGTGGTGCGATGGTGGTGCGAGGCGGGACTCGGCGGTGCGGTAGCGGGAGCAGCACTTTTAAAAGCCCACAGTTTATTAATGTTTGTCCAAAATTTAAGTGTCTGCTGGCATTTGCCCTCGTCCCGAACGGCTACCTCAACTGTCTTTTATGTGATTTAAGTTGGCTAAAATGATTTCGTCTGTCATTAATTTAACCGACGTCAAAAGCGAGTTATTAGCGTGCGGGTCTCCCAAACACGTTTCCACTTGGCGCTGGCCAGTTGCCAGTTGCCAGTTGTTAGCTGTTGTCTTTGGATGGGGGAGGGGAGTTCGCGACAGAATCGCTGCAGGCCTTTGCCGGCTTATTGCTATCTGCTGTCTGCTGTCTACTGAAGAAGCTCTTAAACGTGACGCCGACTGCCGAAATGACAACAAATTAGACAGTTAATGTTAACAATCTTTTATGATATTTACTTTTCGGGAAAATTGTTGATGTTGATTCATCATCAGCCGACAGGAATGTGAAGTTTTACGTTTTGGGTGGGTTTACACGCAGAGAACTTTCGAAAGTTATCAAACTGCATAACGCATTTAAATTAGGTTCTTCCCAATTTGAGAAGTTTTAGATTCTGTAGTTCCCAGAAGAGTGGAACATACTTTTGTTACTTGACATAAAGTTTTGGATTTCTGTCGAAGAAATTAAGAATCTTCCCTCTTACAATACAAAGCACAATATTTATTATGGCGTATAACATTTTTAACTATACCCTCTACTTATAGCTTCACTTATCTCGCAAATGGCGAATCGCTGCCATTTCCATTATTTCGTTTGCTTTGCAATTTGCGTCGTTATTTAACGCACATTTTTTTCATTCTGTTTTGGCCATTTTAAAGTGGAGCATTGGCCTGGCCATCAATCATTTTAGCCGGAAAACAGTCCAACGCGCTTAGCTTCAGCCGCTCAGCTGTCGACTCGAATGCGTATCTGCCGTATCACATGGCTGGCTGCCTGGCACGCCCCACAACATGTCAACAATACAAATGATGGGCGCGTCTGCGTAGTGGGGGGCGTGGCATGGCAACAACAGCAGCAGCAGCAGCAGAAGCTAACTGTAATAGAGATAAATTCGCGTCATTTTTTGTCGTTGTGATAAAAAAAAAGAAAGCGAGAACAAGCGCAGCTCGCGTAGACTAAGGCATCGAGGATTGAAGTTTGGCAGTCTGTGAATCGCTGGAGAGGATGGGCCCTGCTGCTGGCTTCGTGCTCAATCAGCGCACCACTGACAATGTCATTTGGCGACCACTTTAATGATGCGCTGACGCAAGGTGTTCCCCCGGTTGGCGGAGTGGGAGCAGCTGCTGCGCATCAAAGTGGGGAATGGGGGCACAGTGCCTTATGTAAGGCGCTGGCATTAGCGTGCCGGCTTGGCCATGACCATCCAGCGATTCTCCTGCCCCCAAGTTGCCGAAAGCTCCGCACACTGCAGTTGCTGCCCCGCTACGTGCGATTATTATCATCAATTTTCTGCCGACTGAGTGAGTGATGATTGTGCCAGTGAACGGAACGGAAACTGGCGCAGAGCTCCTCTCAATTGTTGTTGTTGTTGTTGTTTCTACTTTGTGGGTGGCTACAAAAATTGGGGCCTTGAAGTGTAACTGAATGCGGGGAGGGGAGGAGCAAAAACATTGTAGATAACGGACAGGCAACAGCAACTCCACAACTCCGCCTTCGACTTGGACTTGGACTTGGACTTCAAACTCAAACTACCAAACTCCAACTGCGACTCCTTGGCGCGGCTCGAAAGCGTTAAAACGAACTCAAGTGGAAAACAATCTAATTTGCTAAAATTCCTTCCGCTTAAGCTCAGCTCCTTCCACTCTTTGGTGTTTTCAAGTCTCTCTGAAGATATTTGTACCGTTGTCTCCTCTTGTATTGCCTGCCTTTTGCCTTCAACTCAATTAAAGTTGATGGCAATTTTCTTCATCGTCATCATCGTTGTTGTTGTTGTTGTTGCTGCCGCTGTTGTTGACGTTTTCTTAGCCAATACTGTTGACTGCTTTGGGTTTATTTAGTTGGCTTTTGCTTGTTTTACGAGCTTAAAAAGCGTTTCGTAGACCAAGCAAATATATTTATATAAATTTATTTGCCTATAATTTAATTGAAGCCAGTCAAGTGGAGACTTTACGGCCCTTAAATGAGTTGCCTATTTGACAGATTGTCCGGGTCTGATTAACTTTAAGCACTTTGCTAGTTACGAGTACTCCGCGTAATAATTATTTGATTGAACTAGGTATTTCCTTTGTTTTGCTATTCCTCATTCTTAATTATTTCTGCAGCTGAACATTTGTTTTATTTATTATGATACAGATTTTAGTTTTAATTGTCAATTTCTAAGTTAGAATTATTATTAATTTATTATAATTATAGAATCACATTTTTGAATTTTGAGGAATGACATAATAAAAATAATTACTAGAAATATGTAGTTGAGTTTGTTTTCTATCTCTTTCTATATATTAATATTTAAAGAGTTTTCTTTTAATTATTTTTGGTAACTAAAATTCTTCTAACTGCTCTCTTAAGTACATAATTAGATCGCTTCGAGAGCAGTTTCATGACTTGATAGCGTGTGCATATCTCACAGTATATATCTTATTTGTTTTTGTTTCTTCCTTGGCTTACACGCTTGGGCAATTTCTCTATTAGTTGTCAGCTTGGTTGACCTTTTCGCAATTTGGCTGCTGACCCCAAAAACAAAAAATACAGGACGAGCGTTAATCTATTGTTTTGGCAGCCAAGCAGGCAACACGATGCCATACGAAACCCTCGCACTCGCCTTGTTCCCTTGTTCAACCCTGCTGCTAACTGGTATTATCACTTTTTGCCTGACATAACAAAAATACAAGACTACATAGACGAATGTATGTACCCCCGTAAATTGTGTATAGACTGCTTTTCGGGCATTTGGCCATTAATGTCATGGAAAATATTTTGCTTGCGATTGGAAATTGTTTGTCCTTGTATTTGGCTTTGTCTTTGTTTCTGGTTGGTGCCCGGCCCAGCTTGACATTGTGTTATCCTTGTTGACCGTTGGCCAGTGGTCAGTTCTCGGGTCTCTAGTTTATGACTTCACGGTCCCCTTGATATATGAGGCGTTCGCATGTGCTATAAATTATGCTCGGGCCGAGCTTTGCTTTTGCTCATTTAATATTCATAAATTTAGACTTTTGCCACGCAGAAACAACAAAAAAGAAATACAAATGTGCGTGTATATTGTGTGTTGTGTGGTGCTATAAGGCAGACTAATTTCGACGGCCGGATTGTCATTTGTTTTAGACGCAGCACACACACACACACATGCACACACCCGCACACACACATTGCCTACTCTAATCCACATAAACCGCCCCCACTACTTGCCTGCTAATTGTTTTATGTGCCAAGATTTGTGTCGTCTGTCGTGTTGGGCGGGGGCTGAAGGAGGGGCTCCGCTACGCCTCAGCCGCCCTAAACATGTTCCCTGGCCTGCCACGCCCACACATAGAAGTTATTGTTATGGTAGCTGGCGTGCCAAGGGGGTGGGGGGAGTCTTGTTTTCACTTGCTTTTCGATTAGACTGCGTCGCAGCCTCTGCGAACAACATGGAATTAATTCGTTTTATGTTTCCTCTTCCAATGGCTGCGAATGTATAAATGTATCTGTATCTCATGGATACGCGCTGCTGCTACTGCTGCTGCTGCTGCTTACGCCTACATATTGATTTTCGTATTTATTCTGTGCTTTCTGTGCTTTCATTACTTTTCGCTGATGATTTCTATTGGCTTTGGATCTGAACAGAGTCCCGGATCTGAATCGGAGTCCGGACCGGCTGCCCGCTACTTTGTCTGTTGCCAGCGCCTGCAGCGCTGCCTTTGTGCGTGGCTGCCTATTCTCTTCCTCTTTCACTCTGCATTTATTACGCTTTCAGCTTTCCTGCCTGCCTGCCTACCCGCTTTTGTGCAAGAAAAATGATTGCAAGAGTGCCTGGGCAAAAGGTGAGCTCCATCACCTGAAGCAGCGCCAGCTACAGCTACAGCTACAACTACAGTTACGGCCTGAGCCTTAACCCCAGCCCTTGCCTGGTCCGGGCTTTGTGCTTTCTGCGTGTGTGGCCCGCGGCTGCCTGGCAAATCTATCAACTGCTGCTACCATACACACCCCCTCCCCCCGCACTGCTTCAGCCCGGAGCTAGTTTCTTTATTGAGTTTTGCGCGCTAGCAAATTGCATTAGACACTCGGTGAAGGTTGTGGCAGGCTTTAAGAAGCTGCAACTTTATGTCCGTGTCCCGGGTCCAGCAGCAGCTGCAAGTCCAAATTCGATTTTAGACACGAAAATAAAGTATAATCATAAATATGTACATGAAGTACTAAACGTTGCCCAAAACTTCAAGTGGTTTCGTTTGCTAAAAGACATTTCAAGAAAGAAATATAAAGAATTTTTCCACTTTGGATTCCCTGTTTTTTATGGCTGTAGTTCAACAAGTGTAAGCGATTGTGTGTGTGTGCGTGTGTGTGTTTGTGTATTTATGACTGCCTGGCATCCTTTTTCACTCATCAAAGGCGCGAACAATAAAGCGAAGGCAGCGTTGCGTCTGTAACTCGATCGCCCCCATCTTCAGCTCCATTGCCATCATCAACTCGATTTCCAACTCGACTTCAAATCCTCTTCAAGCGCTTCCACCCTGCAGCACTGGCTGAGCAGTTGAGCTGTGTGTGAAGCTGAAGCATTAATGTCTTATTGACAGCTAAGGATTAGAATGAAGCCAAGTGCCTGCCTGTTCCCCTCTATGTGTGTGTGTGTGTATGTGTGTGTTTGAAAAGGGATTATAAAGCGATTTGTTTGTTGAAAATTATGAATCTGGGAACACAGCCTGGCAGCTCAAGCAGCTCCCACACGCTGTGTGTGGTGTACGGTGTGTGGTGTGTGTATATGTGTGTGTGTGTGTGTGTCAGTTTATGCTCACTTGACAGACCCAAGACCTGCCGAAATATGCTTGGCAGCCAGCTTTACGTTGTATTCGTTATTTTTTTTTTCTATCCGCATTTGATCAATTTTGACTTAAGCTGTGGCTTACGGAAATTGCTTTCAACTTACAATTGGGCTAGTTACTAGCTGCCGAGTGATGAGCATAAAGTTTGCTTTAAAGCAGCTTAAAAATCTTTGAATAGTTAACGGCATCTTGTCTTCAATTTCGGTTGAAGGTGTGGAGGCAAACTCAAGTGCTCAAGAGTTTTAAGGGAGTTCAACATTCCACATGCCCATAAATTTATAAAATACTTAATTTCGTTAGTTGAAAATATTGTTGGAAAGTATCTGGTATCTGGTAAATATGCCTAAATGTTAAATACATTGTCTTAATTAAAATTCCTCAGATTTTTTTATTAAGGCCTAAGCTCAAACATTTTTCGAATCTTATCTAAAGTACCTCAGTTCAGTTTAAGCTTTGGTCTTTATATTATTTTTAATCTAGGCAACAATTTGATTGCTTTATTTAGCATCGCTCGGAACAAAGTCAGCTTTGAGGCACAGCTAACTGAAATCGTCATGTATTCAAGCCGCTTATCTAATCTAAGCCCTCGGCTTGTGTTTTCAGCTGCAGCTCTTGTTCCAGTCGTCATGATCAACTGGTTGTTGTCTCTTGCTTCATTAGCTTCGTTTATCAATGTTATGCATATGTTGAAAACACTAACAGCGTCGATCGACCGATCGATCGATCTGTAGTTTCGCTGTGCGACAACCATAAATAACCGAATTTCGTTTGCCCTTCATTGATTTGAATTTGAATTGGCAATAAAACGCCGAGTTTATCAGTTGTCGAAGTGCCTCCTCGCAGACGATTTCTTTTTCCAGTTTTTCCGGTGACTGGGCGCAACTTGTTATACAACTCTATTAGTTTTTCATGCCCAGACACAGCTGCATACAAATCAACTAATTTGCTTTGGAAATGCCACTCGAGTCAGTGCAACAACAACACTACTTAAAGTTATTCCTTGATTTTATTCGATGACATTTTTTGTGTGTTGTTTTCAGCGCTGTTTCTCTCTCTTTTTTCCCCTTGTAGCATTCCATTTTTCTGGCTCATAATTAATGTAAATCTATCTTTCTGGTCAAGTTTGGCTATTTTATCGCTTTGGTATTTGAATAAAATTTCAATTTTGATGCATTCGTTTGTCTCGAACTGCGAGTATCTGAGAGTTTATCCCCGTTTCTCATTGTCTTTGGAGCTGCCCGCTCTTATCTGACTGCCTGTCACACCGTCTGGCAGTCTGTCAGCTCCTCTCGCTATCTCGCTCTCGCTCTCCCTCTCTCTTCTTTTCAGTGTCATGCAATGCTATTATATTTTTGCTAGTTAACTTAATTACTTTGGCGCAAAAGCTGAGCCATTACCTACCACACTAGGCCTGGGACAGGACGATGACGAAGATGGGGACGGGGTAGTTTTGCTCCTGCTTTTGTCCAGTCATCAGAGATGACAGGCAAGCAGTCAGGCCGAGACTCTATTTCCCAGTTGCTTCATTATTAGTGCAAATTATGGCTAGCCCCAGTCCCAGGCCCTTCTGGTTTCCAAGCTCCTATAACCTACAGCAACAGAAATTTCTGTCCTTTTTGCTGCCAGTTCTGTTGTTTCATTTCATGGGAATTTGGTTGATGACTCGCCCACAGACCAAAAGTTCCTCAAAAAATAAATAAGTACAGCTACAACAACAAAGCCAACAACAACAACAAAAAGAGAAGCAGATATTCAAGGCACGTTTTGCGCTGAAACTTGAACATCCTTCGACTGTGCTTTAAAATGCCAGACAGCGCAGACAAACTGACAGCAAGTGAAATCAAATTTGATTGTGGGTGTCATCCTTATATTCTGCCCAATCCTGGCATTCGGGCCCACATTGCGTTCGGCCTACGCATCCTTAGCTAAATATTTGTTCGTTGATAGGCACAAATTTGACTCTTCATTGTATTTATATATATATTATATTATATTATCTGATGGCTTTCGTTTGCGATAGGAACTCGTGGGAAAATGAATAAATAGAAAATTCATTCGGTTTTTATGGTTAATCAGTGTTTTGATTTGCCAAAAAACAAGCTTTAGGCCACATTAACAGGCGATTTCTTAACAGCTTGTATATTTATGAATTTGATATTTCATTTATGAACTTTCATTTTTCTTTGTCCAATCTCCTTCTGTTGGTATTTAAGAGTATTTGTAACTCAACTTTCAAAAGATTTTGAATAATTAGAATAACTTATATACAAATTTACTTTTAATTTCCTTATTCTGTCTTTATACATTGTTTTTAAATTTCATTAACTGAATTTCGCTCTTTATTCAAAAAATAAAGTACAAATTTATGATCGTTTTATCTACGTGCCGTTTTCGCAATTCGCAGTGAAATCCCGAATTAAATTAAAAGCCAACTCGGATTGTAAACATTTGGCAATAGCCCATGTTTATGTAGTTATTGTGTGGCATGTTGGCATAGTTATGAGGAGGGCGATGTGCGTGGGTGGGTGTGTGTTGTATGTTGTGTGGGGTGTGTGGTGTGTGGTGTGTGTGGTGCTATGCCCCGCTTGGCTTCATCTCGTATTAAATTTCAATATGTATGGCCCCATTTATATTTACACACAGGGCAAATAAAAATATGCGAAATATATGTATAAGCGAAAATAATGTTCAAACATTTGCACTAATTAAAAAGCAGTGTGAGTGTGTGTGTGTGTGTGTGTGTGTGTATGCTTAAATATGCGCACAAATACAAATAGAAAGCATACAGCGAGGCGGCAGTCGTAGGACATGTGTAATTGCTTTTCTGGCAACAACAATAAAACGAATCGTTGTGTGTTTCATTGTTGTGTATTGTCATATGTACAGTTACATTGTATTATTTTTGTTTTCGGTGGGCGTTGCCGGCTCCATTCAATTGGCAAACATTCGCTGGCAGCCGGTTGCCGCCCGAAGCACGAATCCGCCAAAACGATTGAAATTGAAGACGTTTTGGACATTGGAGGACGCCCACGCACTTGCCGGCAACTGTGGCAACGGGCAACTGGCAACTGGCAGCTGGGGCAACTGGCAGCTGACAGCTGTCGCAACATTGCCCAGCCACAGCCGCTCGACAGCAACTGCCATCAAAGGCAAATCAAACAAAAAGAATGAAAAAAACTCACGTGACTTTACAATTTATTTGAAGCATGCAACGAAATAAATTTATTAATAGCCGACGTCAACGTCGTCGCACAAAAGCTGAAGAAGCAGTGAAAGAAGAAGAAGAATTACAGCCACCCACACGGCCAAAAAGGAGTAGACACAACCCGTTTAGACCAGGTACTTCGCCAACTGCTCCACTCCAGCTCAGCTGTGTGTGTGTGTGTGTGCGTGTTTGTGTGTGTTCATTCATTCAAAAAGATTCACATTTGTATTCGGATTCGCATTCGTTTGCGTGAAGTTAAATTCTCTATCTCTCTCTCTCTCTCTCTCTTTCTCTGACGCAGTCGCGCCAATTTATGCGCATCACGTTTTCTCATTTTCGAGAATGACTAAATATCGTTTACTCCACTCAATTCCACCACCGGCTGCACCACCTCGACCCACATTTGGCCTTTTGTATGTGCCTTGGAGTTTGGTTGCAGTTGCAGCCATTGGCAAAAATATTATTTAACCATTTGCCACGTGAAAACTTTCCAGCTTCTATGTGTAACTACTGCTCTTTCTATATATATACATAGATCCACATATATATATATAGATATGCGCGTGGCAAGTGCAGCAACGGTAGATTTCTTGTTTTTTTTTGGGGGGGGGTAGCCAGACCTCACCTGAAGTTGCATTTTTCATTTGGCGTTGAAGTTCGGCGAATGTCCGGACTGCTAATGCTAGAAACGTGCCGAATGATTCAGTGGATGGCACCGGTTGCTGTCTTTCGGGCTCTGTGTGAACACGCAGAGGCGTCGGCTTGGAAGGGGTAGGGCGTTGACAAAATGGCAAGATATAAAACTTATGACATAAAGGTTTGATTACTTTTAATTTGGTCATTGGTCGTTTGCAGTGGCTTAAAAGAGACTTTGATCAACACATTTATTTAATTAAATTTCTTTTTTAAGCATGTGTATCGAACTTTTATAAAAAATATTGCAGCATAATGTTAAGAATTCAGTTTGAAAGTTAATGGGAATACTCCAATATGCAATATTTGTATATAACAAAAGCGAACAATTTGCAACATTTTAGAAATTCCCACACATTTGCCGTATCCCACGCAAAAGCGACGGTTCTCATCCATTCATTAGGTTATTTAGCAACTGCTTCTGAAATACCGCACTTGTTTCTAGTTCTCCTCTTAAACTAAGCCACTGATTTGCCTCTCGCCCGCCTGGAGTCAAATAGAAATGCAGCACTTGTCGCTTGCAAATTAGTGTTAATTTATCATGATTATTGTTTCACAACGATTCGCAAATTGAGTTCGCTTATTCAAGTGATGGCAATGGAGTCCTGGCTTCGGTTGTTTTTAATAAAGCAAATTCAAGCAGAGCAATGTGAACTGCAAGAAGCGGAGGGACAACGGCAGTAACAACAACTGTAACTAATGCTGACTTCCAGACTGATATCAAACTGTCAAGCTGTCAATTCTCGTTAGGAGCGTTTGCCATGTGCGATGTGGGGAGCTAAGAGAGAGCTGCCAGGGCTGCTCAAAAATTCAATTTCCAGTTGAAAAGATACAACGACAGCAGTAGCAGGAGTAAGAGCAGGAGCAGGAGCAGAAGTAGGAGCAGCGACAGTGCAGGGGCAGGGTGATTGAGAACTGCACGTGTATTGCCAGTATCTGTGAGATACTTCTGGGGGCATGCCAAAAGTTGAGGCAAACAAATTGGAAATAGGTAGAAAACAGTCATTGAAAAACGATTGCTGACGTGGCTGTGGCATGTGATGCATGACGCCAATACCAATCCCACCAAAGCTGGCCGGGATTAGCGCACTCAGCCTAGGCTTAGTCGAAAGATATGAAAAATGTGAAAGCGTTCATATTGACAGCACAATTAAGACTTTAATTGACCCGACTAACATGTCTCTTTCTCTCTCTTTCTCTCTACTCTACTCATTCAGGCCATTTGGAGCTGTAGCGAGGCTGGCGCAAATCCATTCAAAATGTGCAAATGGCAGCTGCAATAGACAGCGGCGATAACTAGCAACAGCGCAGTCAAAGGATTGGCAGCGAACCCAGCAAATCTCAAGCAACATCCCCGGCAAGTTTTGCCCGCACCCAGCATGCCATCAATTGCCAACATCAGCATCAGTGCCAGGACGACATCGACGACAATGGTCAGCTTCCTGCCCGGCAACGATGCGCGCCTTAGTTACATTGTAAATCAAGTCGCATCCTCATCCGCGTCCGCATCCGCATCTGCAGACGCTGCCTCGCCCGCCCTGCCCACA
Source organism: Drosophila nigromelanica (assembly GCA_004149465.1). NCBI lineage: Eukaryota > Metazoa > Arthropoda > Insecta > Diptera > Drosophilidae > Drosophila > Drosophila nigromelanica. The sequence goes on from SCDS01000784.1 coordinate 33,284, forward strand.
TTCAGTCCGCCGCGCATTGAGAGCTTGGTGGCCAGCTCGGCGGAGGATTTGAGCAGCTTTGGGGATGTGACATTCGACATCTTCGATGACGATGACGATTTGTTTGGCTCGCCAATGGCCTTCGATGCCAGCGAGCAGGGCCTGTGGAACGGACGCTTTGTGCCCCCACCACCCCGTCCGCCCTTCTTTGTGGATGAGCCCGTGCTGAGCGATGGCCTAACCACATGTGATTTATGCTCCTGGGCCATGCCCACCAAGAGCACATTCATGTTCGAGGGCACGATAGGTAAGTAAACAGAGAAAACATTTTTTCCCCCAACTGTCTTTTCTAACCGAGCCCTTTCTCGCCCCTTCTCTCTTGTCTCTTGCAGAGAAGGCCACGGAACTGGGCTGGCCGCTGACGTTGATCATTGTGTCGGTGCTGTCGGCGCTGCTCGGCGCCATCATCATGATTGCCGTGGTGCGCTGTCGGCGCAAAAAGTCCTCCAACAATCGCAATGGTGAGTATTGAGCACTTGCAGCCACTGTGGTACCTACCAAGTGCTGTCCGGCCGGCCGGCCAGCTGTCTGACCCAACAATGTTGGGTGCACCACAGTTGCCACACTTTTGTGCATCTTTGTCCCGTCTTTCGTTGCAGACACACATGTGCAGTGGTGGTCGCGCAACAAACGCGCCCACGGCAATGGAGCGGGCACGGGCGGCGGTGGCGGCGCACCGAATGCCGGCAGCAGCGCCCACAACAACAACAATAATCATCTGAGACGCAGCAATATTTACACAGCGCACCCGGCGGACAGCATACGCGGCCTGCAGCCGCTGCCGCTGCCACTGCCGCTGCCCATGCCGCCCACGCTGGCAGCGGCATCTGCGCCGATGCTATCCGTGTCGCCATCGGTGGCGGGCAGCGTGCCGCCAAGCCAACAACAGCTGCAGCTGCAGCAGCAACAGCAACAGCCACAGCAACAGCCGCCGCACTACTTCCATTCATATCATCATCATCATCATCACGCACCGCCGCCGCCGCTGCCGCTGCCGCTCACGCTGCAGCATTACCCGCATGACTGCGAGGAGGACGCCGCGTACGAGGAGCCCGAATACCATCAGCCGCAGCATGTGCAGTTGCACAGCAGCTCCAATTCCAATTCCAACTCCAACTCCAATTCGATGTCGTCGGTCACATCATCGCCAGCGCCCACTGAGGCCACCAGCCACTGGCCGCAGGCTGGCACCATGGTGGTCGCCAGCTGAGAGGGAGCCGAGAGCTGCGCCTGGGCGCGTCAACGGCGACGCAGCCTGAGCAGCGGCTGGATCTGGCAGTGACATGTTGCACGGCAACATGTTGCAGCAACATATGTGCGGCAACTCTGGCAGCATCGGCTGCTTAAAATGCGGCGCACAAATTCTGGCGCAGATCATAAAAAGGATTATACGTAACATTTTCTGAAGTTTATTTTTTGCACGGTGTGAGCCAGCAAACCAGTCCATAAGCGTCCAAGGATTCACTTCAGTGTCTGACTGACAGCCACTATGTGTGTGTGAGTGTGTGTAAGTGTGTGTATGATGTGTCTGTGTCTCCAATTGGGAAAACCGAAACGAATTTAGTGTCACTTCCACTTCCGTTGTGCAAACTATCGAAGCAGCCAACAAAACCAAAAACCGACACCCAGACATCGAGGGGCAGGGTCGGGACGGTGTCGGGTCGTATGGAGAGGGATGGGGAGGGGAGAGCCGTGCAGATGGCGGGTTATGTGGCAGCATGCTCTTTACATGCCTTGCACGTTTTATCCTTTATTGCCGTTCGGCATTAGTACAGGGATTTTGTCAGATTAAAGCAAATAAAGGGCGTGCTTTTTGTTTCCAGCTTTTTGCAACTGGCAACCAGCAACTGGCAACTGCCGAGTCTGTCGATGATGCCACAAGTTTAAATCGTTGTTAAAGTGTGTGCCTGTGCATGTGTGTGTGTGTGTACATTTCACATCCGATACATATACTATATATGCCGGAACATGATTTAGGTTATATTGACTTGAACAGCTTATTTGGCTAAGCTAAAAAAAAAGAGTTTTCATAGCTTAATCCAGCTCTATAGTTGTCTATATCGATCTTCACAATAGCTGTTGTTCTAAAAGCAAATGTTTTTACTTTACTGTGATGATGCCCTGTTTGGGCACAGGGTATTTATAAGTCGTACAAATGCAATTGAAATGTTACAAATTGTGTGTGTGTGTTTTTTTTTGCTCTAAATAGATATTTTCGTTTTAAGCTATTGTCATTGTATGCGTGCATGTGTGTGTGTGTGTGTGTGTGTGTGTGTGTTAACTGGTATCTGCTTGTATGGCTCTGTGTTTGCTGGTATGTTCTCGGCTGCAAATGGCACAAAACTTTGTGGCTTTTCACTTCATTCCTCTTGTTTTGTAATTACAAAAGCAAATAGTTTAGATTGTCATAGCAAAAGAAAGAAGAAGAAAGCAAACGGGGATTTCACATCAACAGAAAGGAACTGAAGCCCAAAACGAATGCTTTGCAAATATTGGAAACATTTATTTGGCCTTACCCCATAAGTCCTTGTCTTTCTAAAAGTGAAACGTCTTGCCCCTGCAATTGCCCACTTAAAATACTCTTTAAAGAACTCGTAATAATCCATAAAAAAAAAACATAACATTAAACATTTGAAGTTGCATTCAATTCAAGCTTATAAAAAATCATGTCATGCATATCAAATAAGCTTAAACCACAACAAAAACGTACTTAAAACAACAATCAAACAACTCTGCCATTGTAAATACACTGTAAATAAATACGTACTTGCAAATGTTTGCTCCAATTAGCAATTAGTTCAAAGCAGAAAGTTACTTCACCTTAAGATTTAATAAATTATGTAGGGCACTCATTGTATAAGCATAAATGGCAAACAGAACATTCCTCTTCAAAGTTCAAGTTTTTGTTTTGTTTATACAATATTAAAGAAAACAATTTACAACAACCAAAGACTAGTCATTTAAGTCATAACGTTGCTATGTACAAACTATTTAGTACTTAAAAAATAAAACAACACGGAAAACTTAAAAATTTAAAAACTTACAGTTATTAAATCGATTTAATACTATGCTTAATTTAAATGCATTTCGTGCATTAATTAGTTTTAGAAGCGAAAAAAAACACAACTGCAATATTGTATTTTAAATATTTATTCATTAAATGCACATTTCACATCATAACAATAACAATAACAATATTAATGATAATGTTAATTAGCATCTATAATGAATAACTCAAACATCAACTTAAATAAATAGTAAACGCAAATTCAACTACTAAATGCAACTCGAAATGTTCCAATTTAGCATATAGCCTAACTAATTATGTGGACAAACGAAACATTGTAAACAAAATCCAAACAAAAAGAAAAATTCAAACAAATATTAATTTTCACGGTAAATTCATTAAATTGTGCGAAAATAAATTAGGCACTCGCAGCGAAAAAAAAAAACAAAAAATAATAATAATAATCAAGGAAAAACAAAAAAACAAAAGAAATAAAACGAAACAAATAAATGAGAATAAAATTCAATTGCACTGTTTTTATTTGAAAATCATTTGGCAAATTGTTGCAATGAATAATCCATTAATAAATTGAATGCATTCATTTAATTTTAATAGCTTGCGGTCAGTTTCTATTCAGTTTTGTGGGCAGTACATGTGTGACAATTCGTCGAATTAGTTTACTGTATTATAGATTTATTGCTGGTAAGGGTATTCAATTTTTGGTACACCCATTTCCAGCTCTGTTCTTTATTGTATTGTCTTTAAGTTATCTTATACCGCAGTCTGCGTCAACCCGGACCTGCCATAAACTTTATCTTGCCTTCCGAGCATTCAACATTCATAATACCCGAAAGACATAAAAATGAAAAACGATTTAATTTCATTTTCAGATCTGCTCAGTGAAAAAGTGAAAGTTTTGCATCGCACATTGTTATAATTTTTGTGGTACGGCGCATAATCAATGACGGCCCACGACAAGGGGCCAGAGGAGAGTGCGGAGAAAATATTTAGGTTGCCCGGTCAAGATGGAATATTTATGCCATTTATGACACGAAAGGCCCTCGAAACGTGTGCCACGGACGTGTAGCGCACGGTGCCCCGTTCTCTTCTCTTGGAGTGCCACAATTTTTGCATATTTGCAGCACGAAGCGACCGAAATGAAATGCACAAAAAATCAGTTGGCAAGATAAAACCGAGCCGAAAAATAAAGCGCAGCCAGATTGGCCAATGCCCCCCGCGCCTGTCACCCTCTGTGTCTCCTGAGCCACGAAGTCGTAAAGCCAATCGAAAGCGAGAGATCTCATAGCCGATATGAACATATGGACATATGGATCGTCGTCGTCTTAGTCCTCCTTGTAGCTTTGTTGCTGTTGTTGTTGCCGTTGTTGTTGCATTTGGTTGATGTCGTCGCGCTGTCTGTGGGTGGCAGCGGGCGGAGGTCCATTTGCATATTGGAACGATTGAGTCGACTGGACTTGGACAACAATCCTCTGGACCAGACAATTGTGTGTACGACACAACACAACAGGATCGTCTGACACAAAACCAAACAAAGCGAAGAAAAAAGTGAGATCTGTTTTTTTTTTTGTGGGGGCTTTCCTGTGGAGGTAGCGAAAATGTCATGCGGTTTTATGACTTCATTAGCGACAACCGGCCAGGAATTTAATGGACGCTCCATGGGCTCCATCCATGTCTGCCAGTTTGCTTGGCGAACAAATTTCAGTCACATTTTCGTGCATTTCCAGTGCGCTTGATGAGCAGCCAAAACGAAAGTTTACAGAAAAACTAATCAGAAGTTTGGCGACCAATCGAACCCAGTTAAAGTCTAGGCCCCATGTCACGAGCTATTTTATATATTGGGTGCCCGCTGCAGCTGCCAGCAATGAGATTGCTTCCAGCTGACGCTCATGATGCATATGAGGCTGCCTCATAATGAAGTCGTGCATGGCATTTGCGCTGTACGCGACAATGATTAAAGAGTTCACCCAACTAAAGAGTTGACACCTTTTCCTTGCGCCGGAATTGGCTCATGAAAACAAAAATATGGGAGAGATACACAAAATAAAACTCTACTTCACAAGTTGCTCAGGCATTAGGTAATATTTGATTTTACTAAAATTTGGGTAGTTTGGTTTCATAACTATCCAGAGTTTACCATACAACAATTTGTTACAATATATTGATAGGTTGATTTTAAAGATCAGAGAGTTATAGTGATCTATACACAAGTTGGACCCGCTGGGGTCATGTATTTTGCTGTAAACCAATTAAAATTGTATATCTTTAACTAGAGAGGCTTAATTGCCTTAAAGATTTCAGCTCAATTCATGTGATTTATTACGCCATCAAAGCTGAACCCAGTGGAGGCATAGAGCTGTAGCAATATGTATATTTTTGGGAAAGCAAGATACAATAGATTGACAGGCTTACAGGCTTTCAATAACTTTCCATTGCTTTCGGCAAGCCCACACTGGGAGATACAATGTCGGATAAAAAGTACAGAGAGGAGCTGCGGCTCTCGACTGACATCTCTGACTTCTGACTGCAAGCTGACGATAATGTCGTCGTCCTCGTCGTCTTCGTTGATGCCGACAGGCGAATCATCGGGCTATCGACAGTGCACTTTGTACTCCCCTTGGCGACCGCCTCGTCTCTGAAACGCTAGAAATGCTAGTCGAACTGCAGCCACATGCATCATCATTATTATCATCATTGTCAGCTGCATGCAAGCGAAAAATCCAACTACTGCGCATGAATGAATCACTGGAGGAACATGGAGCATGGAATCAGGCTAGGCACGGCACGGCACGGGCACGCCGTCTAACAAGATCGGCTGCACAGATGCTCAGCGAACAGGAGGGGGTTAGAGGGGGGAGGGGGCTAACTGCATGATGGCAACGTCTAGCGAAAGTCGCGACAAAACTCTCATTCAGCTGCAAAGCTGCAAAGCCAGCGCCGTGTAGCCATAATGATGAATTAGGCTGCTGTCATGTCATGACAAAGGCGCTGCATCTGCATCTGCATGCGATGCTGTTGAGTTGAGTTGGAGGTTTCAGTTGCGGTTGCGGTTGCGGTTCCTATTGCAGTTGCAATAGGGTGTTGCAGGGGGGAGGGGGAGGGAGTTGTGCTAAGTAAGTAAACACTGGCAAAATGCAATTGCGAATTGCGAATGCGAATATTCAAACGTAAGTAGGAAGTGGAGTCTTAAATGAGCTGCAGAGCTGCCGTCTGACAAATCGTTTGCTGTTCGACTTAGCCATCGTTTACTGTCTGCCCGACAGTCCGTTGTCCGTTGTCTGGCTGAGATTGGCGCTCCTTGCTCCTAAGTGAAATTCGGTGTACAATATGCGAGCTTTTTACTTTTTACTTGTTGCCAAGGTACGTCATGACTGTGTGTGTGTGTGTGTGTGTGTGTGTGTGTGTGTGTGTGTGTCTGTGTGTTATTGTGTGTGTGTCTGTGCCCGTTTTCCCGTTTCTCAAACGTGGCCCGCTTCGTGCGCATGCAAAGGCGACGGCGGACTGGCCTCAGACTCGTCCGCAGTTAGCGTTTGCTAATTAATTGAGGCTGGCGACTTGTCGCTTGCAATTAGTTTTGGCATAAGCAGATGACATGTTGTGTCATGTGTCATGCGCGTCGTGGCAAATGAAGTTATTACCCACGGATGATTGCCAGGATGTGCCGCGGAAATGCTGGTGATCTGCTTGTTCAGCTGCTGCTGCTGCTGCTGCCGCTTGGCCTCATAGCTGCGAAGGTTAATTGCCAACAATAAGATTCAATCAAGCTAATGACGGAGCAGCCAAGCAGCAACAGCAGCAACAACAACAGCAACAGGAGCAGCGGGGGCAGAGAGAAGCAATCAAACCAGCTTCCAGTAAGTACTACGAGCTCCCCACGTTCCACACAATTGCAATTTATGAGCACAGTTATTGGACCTGGCTCGAAGCTGGTTGCTGTTGCCGGGGCGACCTTACGGGGTCGCATGCATAAAATGCAACCTCGTTGCGAAACTTTCTTTCGGCCAAGCTGAAATTATTGATAAAAATGCCAGCGTACAACATAATTCTGTAAACGTAAATAGTTTTGTGGCCCGGCTACCAAACTGAACCGTCTGCCAATTGGTTCCATGGGCAATCCTCCACTGCAGCAGCTGCGCCAGCGCATTTAACGACCCTGCCCGATCCGAGGATGCAGCGGGAGTAGTCAAGTAGCTTGGATTGCTTTATGACCAGCGATTAAGACTCTCAGCCAGAAATTACCTTTTGTGTGCCAAAGGCGAATGAGGTGGACCTCAGGGTTCTAAGTAGTATCTTTAATCATTGATTTGTGTACTTATGAGTATTGTATTCAACTTCAACTGCATTCCACATCCCCTAGGGAGTACTCAGTCCAGGCTCTCTAGCAACACTGTGAGTATACTATAGCACTGTTTCAGTATCTGGAAAATAGATCAAGTTCAGTTTGGGCCAACAACTAGAAAATGTCCGCACATCTTAGAGCCATGTAACTGAACAAATTGAAGGGCGGAAAAGGACTGGGGGCCAAGCAGAGTGCTTCCTGAGCGCGCTGAATGATGAAGATAATGTCCCGCTGGACAACAGCTGAGCTTGGCGACCATTCGTATGCATCGTAGGCACTGTGGGCCACTTGCTCCGACTGTTCGGTGACCATGTCGCCAAAGACGCACCAATAGGCCACAAGGGCCTCAAATGTTGACAGGGAGATCATCAGAAATGCGGTTATCATCTGCATTATCAGCGGTGCATAAAACACATCATTTGTGCGATCCACAATGCTGGGCATAGATCATTCCTTCAGTCGGTTTGTTATTGTTTCCTTCAGTTAAAGGACTTACTTGATAATCCTTTGGTGAAATGCCACCAATTGACCTAGTTTAGCACGAAACTGCTGCTCATTCATGTGGCACAACTTGCCAAAGGTTGTCAGTTCAATGGACAGGATTTTCAGATTGACCGCCAGCTGTGCAAAGCAGTGGGATGAAAATAGATCCGTGTAGAGGATACATGCCATGTTGTAGAATAGGACGAAGCACTGAAAAATGAAAATGAAAACGTGTGCGATGGGATGACTGGACGGATCGTGCCATTGAAAGGGATACACGGCATGGAAGGGCAGCTTCTGGTTCGTCCAAAGCGGCTGCGACGCAACCAGGACGCAGAACATGAGGATGCCAACGTGCCAGGCCAATCCCAGTGCGGACTCCATCAAAAAGAACCAGCGGTGTTCGGTGCGTATTATTGCCTCAGCCGGACCACGCTTTGGCTCGCAATGGCAGGCATCCAGTTCGTTGATAACCTCGTCAATGTCGTCCATGTGGAAGAAGAAGAAGTGCCACTTGAATGTCAAGTAGAAGGTCTGCTAATAGACAACGTATAATAATTACTCTACACTCAGAGCGGGATTAAGGCAAACCCCAATTATCCATAGCATATCCTGTCCCAAGTCCACTATATTCGTCACCTCCGGCAGTGCAAACAAGAGAGTGATCAAAAAGATGTTGATCTGAAATAAAATAAAAACATGCCAGACCCGTCGAATGGGCCGGCGACGCTACTCCTCGTTTGGATAGTTCCACAGGACCCTGTAAGAGGGTTACTTAAGTTGACAATAACGAATATTCCCTGTACATTTCAGTGGATACATGAGTTGCATGCGATTGTAATAGGTGGACGTGTGTTTCGGATGTGTCTTCTGATGCAGCACCAGCCAAAAGTCCACGAATTGTTCATAAATGCGCCTCCAGTTCTCGCTGGGCTGTCGAACTACCGACATCGCGAAAGCTTTGCTATGTGCTCAAAACTGCGTATCCCTTGAAGCTTTTATAGTCCAGGATACAGGGTTGCAAACTGAGAAGCCTTTATCGCAGGGATACCATTTCATGACTGATTCATGAAAATTCTCCAAGTTTATTTGAGAACCGTATGTTAAGATTTTACCACGTTGGAAGCTGTTTCGATATTGTATCTTTAATAACTGCTATATCAATCAGTTATAAAAATGATTTTGGAATAAAATATCTAGCTTATCGCTCGGAACTATAGAGAACTATAGCAGTCTTTGTGCAGCCCTGTATATAGCAATTACTACGCAACGCCCCCATATTTACAATAGTGCTTTTTTCCAGCTGCAGACCCTAATCATTGTTATGCACTTAAACTGCAATGGATGTGGTAGAATTATAGTCCAAGGCTCTAATTAGGTTAGCTGATACGCAGTTCCTTCTGCATATATGTATATATATAGAGACCATAACTTGAATTTCTGCATTGGCCACACAGTTAGCCACGTTTATCCGCAGTGGCAGCCAAGTTTGCACTTTTTATCGTGCGTTTTGCTTACTTTTCCTTCGATCCATTTAAGGCGCACAAAAATGCATTTTACAGTTGGCAGTGCAAATCTTTAACGGCTTGCAAAAATATTGCCTTGGCCAAATTTGGTACGTAACGATATTCGGGCTTAGAACGTGGCCAAATGACTTTTGACTTTTGCTATCTGTTGTCGGCCTGAACTCAATTCGAGCCTCAGTTGATGATAGCATCACCCACACATTGGGCTTATTAATCTGGATAGCATTTAGCGGTTACTTGTCGCTGCATATTTGGCAAATGGCCAATGCCGAGCTGACATGTCGGATCCGTTTGTGACTTGTCCAGGCTCCTGCGGCAAATGTCGTCGCTTCATTAGGCCCGGAACAAGGTCCAACAATCAACGACAGACAACTCTGAGACAGACAACTCTGCCAATTTCCATCAAATTCTGTCCAACTTGTTGATTTGATACACTTGCGTCGGATATCACGAATTTGCAAAGAAATGTGGGGTATATTATGTTCGTTCATGCAAAGATTCTTACACTGTTTTTTATGGTATACAATATACCACAGATTTAAGTCAAATTTGATATGTCAGCCTTTCACACTGTGTACATCTTCTATGTAAGGGTATTCAAGGTGCTGCTAACTGTTCTCTGATTGGATGTTTCTTTATATGCGGCTAGACGAAGCGCTGATCGAGATTCGAGCTTTCGCTTTGGCTGGCCAACTGGCAACAGTCAACAGGCAGTTACCTGGTAGCTGCCTGCTAGCTGCTAGCTGGTACGAGGTATCTGGTACCTGGCACAGGTAGCACTACAATTTGCGCGCTTGTCAAGTGTACGACAACATTACGCGCAATTGTTCAATGTCAATGCATTTGATGGGCATGAAATGCTACAACAATCGCAGTCGCAGTCGAAGTCTCAGCAGATGAATTGTTGTTGCTGTTGTTGTTGTTGTTGTCCTCATTCATTGTTTTTAGGCGGCATCATCAGCAGGGAGGCCAACAATTCCCATGTGCTGGCATGTTGTGTGATAACGAAGCCGCTGCTAAAAGTCGCCATTGTGCGCCGTCAAACGGTCAAAAAGTCAGCCGGAAACTATGTCGAATGCTCCATGAACTCAATTAAGTCTTCAATGGGCAAAAATATCAAAAGCCAGCATTTGATTAGGGATCTGATACGACCATAAAAGTTACTCAACTACTTGTTTACGTTGATTTATTAAAAATAATTCAATGTATTCAAAGTATTCATGATGATAGGCCAAAGTGTGCTTGGCATGCCTTCAAGCCCGGTTGCTGTTGCTTTTAGGCATGTTTGAGTAACGCCCCGAAAAGAACTGCAAAGTAAACTTTTATTACGACTGATAATAGATCTGCGCCGGCCACATAAAGGCCATCGACCATCGACAAACACTCAACAGTCAGATAATGCTTGCCATTCCCCCCTCCCTTCGACCAGCTGGAGCATTGTTCCCGGGGGGCGCAATACAATGTTTAAAAACCGCTCATTTCAAGTGATTTTTCGGTTAATAAATGCATCAAAATGTTGAATCTAAAACATTTTTATGTCGTATAATTAATCACAATTATATATTTCTATGGTCCGAGTAAATGGCCGGGACAATGGCCAACAAAGCGAAACGACTTTGACTTGAACTTGGACTTGGACTTGCGACGCGCATGTGGATGTAGATGTGGATGTAGACGTGGATGGGGATGTGGACGCGGATACTCTTCTACCACCAGGCGCCACGGGGGGTTGTACGGGAGAGGGTTTAGCCAAGCGGCGCACTAAAATTTTATGACTCTATTATGAGAGTGGCGGCCATTCAGTTCCAGCTACGCTCCTCCGCTGCCTGCGCGGCTCCATTGTGCGCGACCGGGCTATTGTTCTAGAGACGGGGCTGGAGTTGGATCTGGATGCCGAGTCTGGAGCCGCACATAGCTGCACTTGGCGGGCATTGCGGCTCACTTGCTGTACTCTGCCTGTGCATATGCGCAAGTGGATGCCAAAAGATTTCAGCATACAGATTATGCAAGCAACACACACA